>SNQJ01S0008419.1:76550-106240 GCA_010110895.2 Picea sitchensis | reverse complement strand
CTTTCTTAAGCGCGTCGAGGTAAAGCTTCGATTGTCGGTACTTTGATTAAATGTGAGTCTTTTTTTTTAATTTATGATGATTTTCACATGCTCAAGCGGAATTTTAAAAAGACTTAAAATGAAAACAAAAATGATAAGCAAGGTAGCATCTTTCATACTGAAGTAGGATCAGACAGTACAAAAGATTAAGTGGTACCCAAAAAGGTAAGATTTGACACAGGCTTTTTAGGTTGTGTTGAGTGCTCAACATGTGGTGGATACCATCATGATGAACCTGGAACTATGGTGGTGAGGTGGGTCTTTGTTGGTGAAAGCATACATTGTTGGTCTAGATGTCTATGAGTACTCCTTGTCTGCAACCTGAGGGCCTCAAGACATCATCTCCTTAGTTATCCCTAGGAGTTGGGGATAACATTGTCCTTAAATGGGTCTATAGGATGCTCTTGTTGTTGAGCCCCCAATATTCCAAAAATACTCGACCTCCCTATGTTCTCTCACAGATTTTTTTTGGGGGGGTTTCAGTGGATGTAGCGAGCAATGATATCCGGTGTCGTGAACCACATGAAAAAAAACTATTTGCTTCCATGAATGAATGATATATTATATTGATTAGGATGTGAAATTCTTCACTTTGACTCTTGAGATCCAAGTACTAGCTAATTCCAGCTTAAGCATAAAAATTCAGACCTCATAGATTATTTTAAATGGTTATGGTTGCATGGAGACTTTGTAACTGTGTCACTTAACTACATCCTAGTTGTCCCAAGTCCAAGATTCATCAAGAATGCAACAAAAACATCTATGTGCAAAGTTTGTGTCAAGCCCAAAATATGTTGATAATGCACCAAAATATCTTAGTGAAAACTTTGCTCCAACCACACATAAACTCAAAATTGGCCAAAAAACCAACCCATGATGCCAAGAAATGCATCTTTATTGTAGATGGTGCCTTGATGAAAAAATCAACATAGCAATCGACATGCTACTTGGATTCCTCTCAAACACTTGGTTATGGGCATTTTCTCCTCCACGTCTTAGTAAAGGAACATCTTTTGCCCACTCATTTGTAATAGTAACTTGTAATAGCAATTCTAAGTATACAATGTTTGGTTTTGGAAATTGAACAATCAATTCCTATCACAAACTAAGTTTGTTCATGATTTGTTGAAGGCATTTTACATGGCGACTTACAAATAGTCCCACTAAAATCAAAACAAAACCGACTATATGAAAATTGATAAATAGAAATTTGTATAGAAACCTTGTCAAAGGTCTCATTTATCTTACAATCACTTGACTTGACATTAGCTTTGCAATTGGAGCAATATCAAGGTATATGGCTGATCCAAAAGTCATTCATTGGAAAAGAACTACAAGAGTCCTACTGTGTATTAAAGGAACAATGAAATATGGCCTAGAACATGTAAAAAATTACAAGTTTGAATTGGTTAGGTATACAAAGTTAGATTAGTCTATATGTACAAATGATAGAAGACCGTTTCATATGGAATCCATAGTGATCTCATGGATTCATAAGAAGAAACTAACAATTTACATTGTCCTCTACTAAGGTACCCAGTAATGGTATAAATGTGTGGTGACAACATGTGAAGTAGTTTCGCTAAGACTTTTAGGATGTCTCTTTGTGGAAAATATCCTTAGGGGTGCAACTACCAAACTCAATCATGTGGTAGCCAACCTAAATAAAGTCTATTTTATCTCTTGTTGGGTTCCACTTTTACCATATTTTCCGCTATACAAAGACATTCATCTTTACACCTTTTCCCGCATTTCACCAATAATATATGTCTCATTACGCCATAAACCATCATTATCTATTGTCATTCATGATTATACATATAGTGAGGTTAATACATCGTTTTCTACGTTTTTAGTGACTAAAAAATAATTATATCATGGTTTACTAACAAAGGTTTGTGAAGTGTGATTTTTGTACTAGCATGATCAGTATTCTTGTACCATTATTGCAGTTCAACATTCTCCCACCAACACTGTCATTCTGGTAACCATCATTGTTTGGCATATTCATGTGTTTCTAGGGAAAATCAGGGACCTGGGTTTTCTTCGTAGCATGGTCGACATGTGAAAATGTGTGTCAGAATTCACCCAGGTCGCACGTGTGGACCTCCAACTCAGGGGCAAGAATTCAGCCAAAATTAACAAAAGATTTAAATAGTCAACTTTTGCCTTGATTCTCGTGTAAATAAGGTCGAAGATTCTAAGACATGGGTTTTTCTCCCAACATGACATTGGGTCTTGTGAGGTTCATTTTCCAAACAAAGGCAAGGTTCAAGAGTTATGGTTGGTTCTTCAGCTGATGTTTGCACAAATTTCATGATTATGATCAGATTTGAAAACACGTACAAACACCTAGATTTGATGACGTGGCCTTAGGTTTGACATCAAAAGGATGTCTTAGCTATTAGATTGATCAAATTAGTGTAAGGAGATTCAATTGATTGCAACCCATGGATTCTTAAAACCGTCTTTTGATTCATTACTAAAATATGATCCAAATTTGGTCTGGATTCTTAAAACCGTCTTTTGATTCATTACTAAAATATGGTCCAAATTTGGTGCGTTCAAGAGGAAACAAATGAGGTGTGGAAACAGTCTCTACTATTCTCATACTTTTCTAGCGGATCGTGGTCACCATAAAATCCAGTTATGTTCCCAGTTTGAATAATTTTTTATTTATCAAGATATGCATTGTTGTTTTCCAGGCACAAAATAGGGATTCATAGATTCCACATGTTCATTACGCCGAAGGCGTTCTTTTAAGGGAAGATTCACCTGAACCTTTCATCGTTTGTCCATAGCTTATAAACAAGTGCCACGTGGATTTATCCACAATGTATCAATAAGTGTCACTTGGTGTATATCTGCAACCGGTCAACGCATTGCTGGTTAATTCCATCAACGATGATTATGGGCAAGAAGGCGGTGGATGTTATGTGTTTTGGACACTGAGAGGCGGTGAAGACAGTCGCACAACATCTAAGAGATATGAGATTCGTCGGGTGTTGAGCCTCATTTTTGTCACCTCCAATTGCCTTATCTTGTCCCATATCCTAACCAATATTGCCTCATACATATGCACTCTCTGCCTATTTTCCTCAACAGACATGTCATTTAACAATTGTTTTGTACATGAGGTAATATTCATTTAGTCATAATTTATGTGGTTTATTAATAGTTAGAATTGAATAATTAATGATTATTATGCTCCTAATTACTTTGAGTATTATTGAACACCTTCATGACAAGGAATCACTTCATCTAGTACTACCACTGGTCTGGTACTACAACAACTAACTGATCTATTCCAGTACTCTACTTGATCCAGTACACCGCCTGATCCGGTACTCCGCTTGATCTGGTACTCCGTCTGATCTGGTACCAACTCTACATTGATCCGGTACCAGCTCTCCGCCCATTCCGGTACCACCGTTGCACTGATCCGGTACCCAGATCTGTTACTGTGCTAATCCGGTACCAACTGTGCTAGTCTGGTACCAGCATCCTGCAGGATTTCAGTACCAGATTTGCACCTCGATTTCTGTGTAGATAAATATGAATCTCAAAATTATGGGATATGGATTTTGTCTAGAGCAGAATTTACATGCAGACTCATGTAGCAGAATTCACCCAGATCACACGTGTGGACCTCCAGCTCATGGGGAATGATTCAGCCAAAAATCATCAAATATTTCTAAAATTCCAAATTGTGCCTTGATTTTTGTGCATATGGAAGCATATATTACAAAACCATCAACTGGGATTTTAGAAAAAATCTGCCAGCTACAAAACCCAGAAATCGTTACTCAAAATTCACAACGGATAGAGAGATATCGAAGGATCTTCAACCCGAATTTGTAATATCTAGTGAAAAACCCAAATTTTGTGCATAAACAGTTTAAACGAATTCTTAGTTGGGGGATTTGTTCTGATCCATCCCCATTGAATTTCCTTGTATAAATCTGAAGGAAGGAGTACTGAGACGGGAGGAGAATTCCATATATTGTTATGTTGGAGATCTAATTCCCGAGTACATTGTTTTGTAAACCTTTTTCTGAAGTAATGATATGAGTTACAGTTTATGAAATTGATGTGTTTGATAAAGTTCTCCATTCTGTAAGTTTATTTGAGCTTCCTTGTTGGCACGGCAAGGGCCCACCGATCCAACCAAGGTAAGCTTCTTTGTAATTATTCTGTGAATAGAATTATATGTGTGTGTGAGTGAAACAGTTTCATAGTTTAATTGTAAAACAATTAGTATAATTCATGTCTGTTGCATTTCAGTGATACGTTTGATAATGTGCAATATAGGTTTGTGATAATTCTGTAGATGTTCATAATTTTTGAGTGAGTATTTATTATTCTCGTGTGTGTGAACAATCATTTGCTAAGTTGTGTGCTTAAGCATTTGTTTCTATTTTGCAAGTACAGTAACAGTTAAGATCCCATCCTTCACCCTACATGGACCATTAAATGGAGAATCTTAATACACCTAGTGTTTCCTGTGCATGGACAAATAGTTTCTTCCAGAATTGATAAGTTATGAGTGATTTCCTTTTGAATACTTTGTGCAGAAAATTGATTACAATTTACTGTTGAAATTAGATGCTACAGGGGACAGATTCAAACTCCATCTTTTTATTTCATGAGCCTATAAATGGATATATTCATTACATGAGAAAGAACCTTTAGATTACATGCTTGTTGAATTCTGTTTATGAGTTTTGCTTTCTGATCTTTAAGTTGTGTGAGGGAGATAGATTAAAAAATTGTAAAACAGAGTATTGGTTTTGAGTGTTTCTTATTTAAGCTATACTCATCAAACATAGTTAAACCACTTGTTTCCGGCACATATAGTGTAACAACTTTGTTGATTACGAATCTTGGTCGATAATTTATGTTTGGTAATATATTATGCATATAATTGCACCAACATCAGGCTTGTCAATGGATTTGTGTTCAGATTTCCAATGTCTTTAAAATTTGATGGCAAACAGGTTATTTGTGGCAACATGGAATGTGGGAGGCAAAGCTCCTTCAAATGGCTTGAATCTAGAAGAATGGTTGAATATCGTGCCTCCAATGGATATCTATGTCTTGGGGTATGGACAAATGGTATTGTTGTTTGACATTTACTGAGCTTCTGGAATGTCTATATAGATGTGAAATTTCAATTTTTTGATGGGTGAATTATGTTTGAAGATTGTTTGAATTTTCAATTCATGCTCTTGATTGTGACAGTCATATAACCATATCTCAACAAGTAACCAAGAGAAGCCTTTTTTACAGGTTTCAGGAAAATTTTCTTTTAAATGCAGGGAATGTGTTGGGGACAGAGAGTAACGGTCCTGCTGCCAAATGGCTTAGACTTATTCGGAAAACACTCAATAAGTCACAGTGTGAAGGCAATAGTACAAATTCCAGAACCTATTTATCCCCAGGTTGTGCAAAGTCCACGGACATGGTAGACACAATTATAAGTTTGGATTCTGATTTTGAGGGTTCGAGGTCACAGAAGAACGAACCTTTCTATCATAGTAGGTCATTTCAGGTCCTAGACTGGAGTTCCAAAATGGATGACAATTCCGCCATTTTGCAGCCAAAATTGCACAGAAATTTCAGTGTTTCTGATCACATGTTGTTGGGCATATCTATTGGAAGGACATATTTTGATAATACTATCAAATCTTTGCACTTAGATGATGAATATGTTGCATGTGAAGCAGATTCACCTTTGGCTTCTACTGTGTTTTTCTCTCCTCTACCAGATAGCCCTGCAGTGGACGATAGATCTGGTTTTGTCCAAATGAATTATTGTTTGGCTGCCAGTAAGCAAATGGTTGGTATATTCTTGTCAGTTTAGGTGAGAACCAATTTGAAGCATTATATACGCAATCTCAAAGTGTCATGTGTTGGGAGGGGCCAGATGGGTTACCTTGGCAACAAGGTGAGGCACATTTCTGTCAAAAGTGATTCTGATTCTTTATGTTGCATTTGTTGTTCACGTTTTCTATTTTGCATCCCTAAGAATGTTTGATTTTTACCCTTGTTGAATGCTCGTGACGTCTCTGAGATAACAAGGGTTTATTGCGATTTCTTCCATTAAACTTATTGATTCAATCTCATGTTTACAGGGCTCGATATCGGTTAGCATGACTCTCCATCAGACAAGCGTTTGTTTTATCTGTATCCGTTTGAATTCTGGCCGTAAAGAGCGTGATGAGCTTCAGAGGAATTCTGATGTCATAGAAATCATAAAAAAGACTTGGTTTCCACGGCTTTGTAGATTCACTCATGAGGATTCACCTAAAACTCTTTTGGAGCATGAGTAAGTCTCAATTGAATACTTTTCCATGGATCATCTTTTTGTTCCCACATCACTAAGTTGAACTTCTAATACTTTAAACTGTTTCTAAAGGATTTTTGTATTAGTTTGCTCAGTGTTGGAGTCCATTTTGATATATATTGTGGATAAAATTTGCAATCGAATTATTTGGCTCGGAGATTTGAATTATCGAATTGCACTTTCTATACAAAACAACTTGTGGAAAGAAATAATTGGGAGGCACTGTTGGAAAGTGACCAGGTACTAATGTGACGTTGAAATTATTACTTTGTATTAGGACTCATTAAGTGATGGAAAATGTCTGGAAAGCACTGCTGGAATTGCACTTCGCTATTTCAATTGGAAATCCCTGCGCAAATAATTTCAAGGGAAGGACTAAAACCAACATATATTTTAGCGGCTTAGGATTGAGCATGGAGTTGGGCGTGTCATTAAAGGTTGGCATGAAGGGAAGATATATTTTGCACCCACCTACAAATATTCCATTGATTCATACCAGTGTGTTGGAGATAGTTTGAAATCAAAAGAAAAGCGTTGCACTCCAACATGGTAGGAAGAAGTTGATATATTGTAATATCTTGTATTAATGTATTGTAATTCTCTTCTATTGATATGTGTAGTTAATTTTGGGGTAGATTTTGACACCTTATAAGTTATAGCACACTATTGTGTGATTAGTTTTAATTTGTATCCTCTATAGGTTGATCTATATAAAAAAAGTATTGAATTGCTCTGTTTTCACAACTTGGGTTGATCTATATAAAAAAAATGTATTGAATTGCTTTGTTTTCATAGCTTGCATTGTACACAAATGTACACTTTCAACGCCCCACACTTATTCCCCTGGGTGAAGGTATACATTTGTATTGTGCAACTATGCAAAATTTTCACATACAATCTTCAAATTCCTCTATCTATCCAATGCATTTTGATTTAGTTAGAGACTTTGTAGAACAAGATAATCACTTATCTTAACATTTTCAACACCCCAATACCATTATTTTTCTTGTTTGATCTCTTTGATTAGTAATTGTATTGAATTGTCTTGTATTATTGAAATTGTACATCAGTTAGTTTTTTAAGTAAGTGCCAAACCTTACACTCTATAGGGTTTTATCTGTTTCACGTAAACATGAAGGAGAAGGAACAAAATCCACCATAGATTTTGAAGCATTAAGTAGGCATGGATACAGAACCTGTAGAACAAGATTAGTCCTTGTTATGAGGAAAATATCTCTATGGCTAGGGTGAACCACAACAGGCAGGTATGACTGCAAAAATCAACTCAATTACAACAAATGTTATATAAACTAATGTGCAAGAGAGATAAGAAAAAGGCCTACCTCGTCCAAATGTTTGATGATGTCCACCGTTGAGCACTTCCACCCAAAGCTTTATACCTGCAACAAGTTCTCAACAAACAAGCAGAACAAGCATATAGTGATAACATAAAAGGTTAGCACATTAGATATCATAATCCATTAATATACAAAACAAACATGCCCATGGATAATAATTCATATATTTGCACGATATCAATTGGACAGGAAAGGAGTATTTCTATTAATAAATGATCAGCAGAAGTGAAAATATTACAGACTTCTGTGTTGGCATAGTTCGGAACCAAGAAACCGAGTTCCTTCCAACTGGGCCTCCACCACTTCAATCCTCCACCAAAGGCAAGCTCACATAAGGGAGACAAAGAGGTTCTCGATCAATAAGGGAAGAGCTTGGCGGCTGAACACTGTGTTCAGACTTAAAGGACAAAGGAATGTAGACTCGATATGAAGTAAATAATTTCTCCAGAGTAACTTTGCTCTCAAAGTTGAATTTTCCCTTCTTTTCCATAGCTCAGAATTGGCTACTTTATAGCCTTCAAAATGCAACTGAAGGGCTGAGTCAAAACGTTTCCAGTATATGGAAGGCCAAGGATCAGAGATCTCTTGTCATGACATGGAAACCCTACATTTAATTTTGATTTTATGGCACAAATCCCAATGTACGTGGGCTATAGTGGAGTAGCCAGTGTATACGCTTGATGTATAGCTTGCAAGGTGCGTACAAGTGGGAAAATGTTTATTTTTGTCTCTGGATTTATCAATCGGGGAAAGTAAGTCTGCATGGGGGAATGGAACAAGGCCCTCTCTGCAAGATTGCAAAGGGTGAGGCAAATCTTTCTCTAATAGATGCTCCCTAATGTGTGAGGTCAGAGGAGTATCTACGATGGTCGAAATACATTATAAATAACCCAAGAGTGGAGTGGTAGTGAACCAGATGGATGAACTCAATCGATAATTACATTCTGCACTGACTTTGCATACATGGCTTCCAAAAATACACTGCAGATCCATGTGAAAATATACCAAATAAGTGTATGTGGCCACGAATAGGCAAATACAAATGCGGTTACATGCCAATAGTTGTCATGGTCATGAACAAGGCCCAGTAGAACTAGTCTCAAAACCAATCTAAAGATATTTGTATACCATGGAGTACAATATGATCTCCCATGATCACTGAAGTCATATAGTTATTGGTCCAATGAAAAGGAAACAACAGCTTAGGAAATCTGCGACCACATAGTGATGTCTTCAAATCTTCTACACAATCCGCCAAAGGTGCAAGTCTACATCCTGTGAATAAAGGAGTTGAGGTCGAGCATGATGAGACATCGTTTGATTACCGGTCATTGATGTATATCATTAACAAACGTGAGACAACCTACCTATAATGAAAGTAGGTATCAAGGCACCGAGTACATTCTTACAAGTGTGAATAGAGGAGTCGGTGTCGAACAGCTGAGGAATCCATCGATCAAGAAACATTCATGTATTCCCAACTGTTGATGGCGAGAGAGCCTGCCACTGATAACTGCAAGCCTCAAGGTACTCATAAGATTGTAGGTCTCGTTTCCAGAATAAATGGGTTGATGTCGATGGAAAGAGACCCGTTGAATGGAGAGCATTAAGGCATCTCTCATCAATCAGCATGAGGTACAAAGCAAGAGCTTCATGATTTGGTGGGAATCGGATGAAGAACAAGTTCATGAACCAACGACACTGTGCATCTTTTGCATGTTCCAAGAGCAAGTCGTACACGAAAAAGACCCTTTGAATAGCAGCCAATGATGAAAACTGCTGAAAAAGGCAAGGAAACTACCAATAAGGCTAATGGCATCCAAGACACTACACGAATCTTGATGTGTGAATAGATGTATTACCATCGAACACAAGGGAAACCACCCAGTCAACGACCAATGATGAAAGGTCGACTGTTGGGTTCAAGGTTACCTACCAATGATGAAAGTAGGTCCAGGGTGCATGATAGGACTAAAGTATCATGTGATTCTGAGACAAACTGAGGGTATGGCTAACATGCAAAGTCAAGAGTTATGAGGAGTGGCCGACACAGGTT
Source organism: Picea sitchensis (assembly GCA_010110895.2). Taxonomy (NCBI): domain Eukaryota; kingdom Viridiplantae; phylum Streptophyta; class Pinopsida; order Pinales; family Pinaceae; genus Picea; species Picea sitchensis. Next base: position 96,441 of record SNQJ01S0008419.1, on the reverse strand, counting down.
GATAGACTTCCTTTGAACAAGAGCATGAGATGTATGGTGGACTCTGGCAGCATAGACCCGATGATAAAATCATGAGATGCAAGAGGCATCAATGAAGTTCTCTGTAGGGACTGGAAGAGTAACCAGTCAGTAGAGAAGACTCTGTAACAAGCTCATCTTCCTAAGGCCATGCTAAACCCAAAATTACGATGAATGGACTCAAATAACTTTTTTTTATGTTCAAAGGTGACACGACTTTTGCCGATATAAGATAATACTCCCTTCCCGCCCATCTTTTATTTTTTTTTCATAACAAACGAATGTTATGATACTAAGGAGGAAACGAGTGTCACAACTAAGAAAAATTAGTTCCAGCAGTGGAACGTACCTATGCTCAATGTAGGGAAGTGCATGTGGGAGATGGACACTCGGGTGAATGTTCCCTCCTAGGTATAGGGTATCAAATTGCGAAGGATATAAACAAGGCTTTGCTTGGTTGAGGATGAAAAATTGTTGAGGCAAACGATTTATATCGCAAAGTGAGAACCAGCTATAGGCTCAATACTGCAAGCAGGGGCATGAGATGAAATCACAACTTAACGCCAAAAAATGTCATTTTTTATGTCTTTTAGTCTACTTGGTGTGAAAAAGGGATAAACTTGTGCCAAATAGACGTCTTTTCAAAACCAATTTTACGAGTGTGAGAGAGACAAGTTCACTTGGCAATCTTTTCACTTTTTGATAACAAGTCGTAAAATAGCTTAACTAAGACTCATGGCCTTTCAAGTCCAATTTAGCGAGTGTGAAAGGAACAAATCACTCAGCAATCTTTTCATTTTTTGAAAATGAGTCTGAAAATAGCTTAACTAAGACTCACGACCTTTCAAGTCCAATTTAGCAAGTGTGAAAGGGACAAATCACTTGGCAATATTTTTGCTTTTTGAACGAGTCGCAAAAGAGCTTAACTCAGACTCGTTAAGGGATTCTAGGCTTCAAGTCATGGGGGAGACCAAGGCTCCCGTGCTAGACTTCTGAGGAATGTTAGTATCTTACGAATAGTCAACATAAGCTTGGGAAAACCCAAAGCTCTCCAAGTCGAGGAGGATAAAGTACTAGTGGAGTGTATCATCTTCGTGATATATCGGATAATGTCTCTTACTAGAAAAGACATAGGAGGGGGCATCGGATACCCCACAAAATCATCCCAATTGAAAGGGATCTCCTCAAGACTTGGAAGGAGAGTACTCGGGGAGAGAAAAACTCTCTCATGTTTAGAAGGAGCGTTGCCAGGGATGCTGACGACATGGTATAGAAGGTATATGACTAGAACTAAAACTAGAAGAGCAGGATCGACTAAAAATTGCATCGGCACGACGACTCCCGTAGACTTGTCACTCTCCAAGAGAAGAGTGGGAGAGACCGAAGATTGCATCGGCATGAACACTTCTTCAACCATTGGTTGAATAGGATGCGAGAAAACAAGGTCAAAAGATGCATCACCCCCAAAAATAGGAGTGATGTCGATCGAAGATTGCATCGACACGATCACTGGTTGAACAAGATGCAAGATAACAAGGTCAAGAGATGCATCACCCACAAACATAGGAGAGGTGTCAATCGAAGATTGCATCGACACGACCACTGGTGGAACGGGATGTGAAACAATAAGGTCAACAGATGCATCGACCCCTAAAGGAAGGGGGGTGTCAGCCGAAGATTGCATTGGCATGACTGATGTATCAACCAAAGAAGGAACGAAGTGTGGGGAAACCACAAACGAATCAGAACATGAAGGGCCCTCAAGTGAGAACCACACTTCCGGTATCACGACAGCAATAGGACACAAACGAGTAAGGTGATTTCCTTCACAAGTCCTGCAAAGGAATCTGGCTTTACGTCTAAAACATCTAGGCTTCTCAATCGTATGAATGCCCCCAGCATGACTAGCAGCGACTGGCGACATGCTCCCAGCATGACTTGCAAAGGCTAGTAGAAAATCTCCAACATGACTAGCAGAGGTCGGTGATGAATCCCCAACATGACTAGAAGAGGTTGGTGATGCATGTGCAGTGGGACTAGCAATGAATAGATTTTGTGCCCCCAACATGACTTGCAGTGGCTGGTTGCGGGTCGTCAACATGACTTGCAGAGGTCGTCGACCAATCTCCAACGTGACTGGCAGAGGTTGGTGATGGAGTTCCAGTATAACTGGCAACGACTAGACTAGTGGCGGTAGTGAATTGCGGCATTTGAGACCAAAGTCCAGGGAAATATTGGTTTTGAGAAATTGCAGGTCAGGAAGGATCCTGGTTTACACCCTGTCCCTGTCCGACTGGATAGTATCCTCCTCCATATTGATTCATAAAGGGTTGTAAGGGCATTGACACTGAGGAAGCTGCTTGCAAAGAGAAAGTGACGTGACAAGGGTTACTCATGTGAGGATATATGTTGCCCCCAGACGAAGGAACTTCGTGAGGGGGGTTGCCCATATTATAAAAATAACTCCCCCCAGATGAAACACCAGAGGACAAATGGAGGTCCGACATGGAAAAAGTGTTCGTAGGAACCGACATAGCGGAAGAAGGATGAGTGGACGGAGTGTAATAAGTAGAATGATTGCCTATTTGGGCACTTACTTCTCGCATAGTGGATTCGTAGGAAGAAAGATTCCAACCTCCTACCATAAGAGGTGTTTGAAGGAGATGAGAATAAGGATGTATCATGCCCCCAAACCCAAACTTGTATTTGCATAAGGAGGTGAGACAAGGATGGCAAGTGCGAAGACATATCAGACATACCATGAGAAAAATGATTAGATACCCAAGGCATTGACTGAGTACCATAATTATGCATACCATTATCAAAAGCGGATGAATTTGTCCCCATGACATGAGTATGTATCATAGGGTAGGTAGCGGTAAATGAGGGAGCCAAAGGAACTCCATTATCCATGATAAAAAGAACTATGTATAAACTCTTAAGGTCAACTAGTAATCAAAGAGCACACCAAAAGTCAAATGACCAAAATGCAAGCAAACGGGGTAAAGTGGTTGAGTGGCCTCTCTCCCTAAAGAAGGTATGTCTCACCCAATAGGGGTCTGAGAATCCCTGCTAAAGATCGAAGGTAATAGAATCAGTTATAAGGGCCCTCGTGGGCTTAACAACCAGTCGGTCAGATACCCCCCAGAGAGGTAATCCTCCATAAAGGTTGTGTGTTGTTCGACCCTTATCTGACCCAGGGTACCTACAAAATAACCCCTGCAAGTAACCTATGAGACACCTAAGTCAAGCAACTAATAAAGCATTGTATAACCGATGCACAGGCGAGCAGTCATAATTCAGGTCCACTGTATGGGTAGGGTAGCAAAGCCCAAAACCTTGAAATTACCGCCTCTCATGGAGGTAAAGGCACTAACAAGATTCCCAGATACGAATAGATCCCCAGAAATATCTTTGACGTTAGGAAGGTATCGGGGGGATATCCCTTCAACCAACTTCGCGTGACCTCGTGATTAACTCCGGTGTGAGCGGAGCCTTCTAATCTTACCAATTATATAATGGATTTCTCCACTCCCTGACTCAGACACATATGTTGATTTAATTTCCTTGGAGAATTTTACTCACAAAATCCTATTTCAAGGCACTAAATCCTAGGCTAGTTTGTGCACCCTAGAAAATAAAATCGTTACTGTTAAATTTTAAATTATAGTGTTGATTTTATGGTCGTGATTACTCAAAAAGATATGGTGATGAAACTCATGGTGTTATGACTCTACAAGAAAGTAAATATGAAAATAATGCAAAGTCCTAACTTTAACTTTTAATGTATGATATGTTCCTAAGAGCAATGCAATTTTCAAATTCAACTCTGCAATTCAGAAGTAAAAATGCAATCTTTCACTGTATGCACTAAGCTAGTGATAAAAACTCAAAAGACAAAAACGCCAAGTAATGCAAAATGCCTATTTTTTTGTATTTTCAATATATCGAAACTGAAAAATGCATGGACTGAAAAGTAACTCGATATATAGCCCTACTGTGTATAAAAAATAGATAACTCAAGCAGGATATCAAGCAATGAAACACCCAAACCAATGTACAAGGACAATAAAAATAAAAAGATGAAGAGAAAAACTTCGCCCAAAAATTCAACCAAAAGAGGGTTTCATGTCATCCCACAGGCACTCAACAGGCACTACAGGGACCTAAGAAGGCTCAACAAGCATCAAATTCTACCCAGCGAACACCAAAGCAAGCAAACAGGCAAGGAAAAAAGGTGTACGTGATTGTTTGGGAAAACATAGCGTATATACACAACTTGCAGTGAGACAGTCTGTGTGTATACATGATTGTTAAGGCAAAAGGCACGTATATTCTTTGAAACAAGGCCAAGCAAGGGAGAAAGGATGAAAACTCAGACCCAGAGTGAACAAGAGTTGTCAAGAAATGATATGACAAGAACCACAATAGAAACGAGAGCAATCTAAGGAGAAAAGTACTTCAAACTCTAAGAAAGAAGATTCATCCCCAGTATGATCGTCAATTATGTTACAAGGAAAATCTCTCTATGGCTAGAGTGAACCACAACAGACAGGTGCGACTGCAGAAATCGACTCAATTCCATCATATGCTATATAAAATAATGTGCAAGAGAGATAAGAAAGAGGCCTACCTCGTCCAAACGTTTGATGATGTCCACCATTGAGCACTTCCACCCAAAGCTTTATACCTGCAACAAGTTCTCAACAAACAAGCAGAACAAGCATTTAGTGATAATATAAAAGGTTAGCACATTAGATAGCATAATCCATTAATATACAAAACAAGCATGCCCATGGATAATAATTCATATATTTGCACGATATCAATTGGATGGGAAAGGAGTATTTCTATTAATAAATGATCAACAGAAGTGAAAATATTACAGACTTCTGTGTCAGCACAGTTCGGAACCAAGAAATCGAGTTCCTTCCAACTGAGCCTCCACCACTTCAATCCTCCACCAAAGGCAAGCTCACATAAGGGAGAGAAAGAGGTTCTCCATCAATACGGGAAGAGCTTGAGGGTTGAACACTGTGTTCAGACTTAAAGGACAAAGGGATGCAGACTCAATATGAAGTAAATAATTTCTCTAGAGTAACTTTGCTCTCAAAGTTGGATTCTCTCTTCTTTTCCATATCTTGGAATTGGCTACTTTATAGCCTTCAAAATGCAACTGAAGGGTCGAGTCAAAACATTTCCAGTATATGGAAGGCCAAGGATCAGAGATCTCTTGTCGTGACATGGAAACCCGACATTTAATTTTGATTTTCTGGCACAAATCTCGATTTACGCGAGATGTAGTGGAGCAGCCAGCATATACGCTTGATGTATAGCTTGCAAGGTGCGTACAAGTGGAAAAATGTTTATTTTTGTCTCTGGATTTATCAATCAGGGAAAGTAAGTCTGCATGGGGAATGGAACAAGGCCCTCTCTGCAAGATTGCATAGGGTGAGGCAAATCTTGTTCTAACATATGCCCCCTAATGTGTGAGGTCAGAGGAGTATCTACGATGGTCGAAATACATTATAAATAACCTAGGAGTGGAGTGATAGAGAACCAACTGGATGAACTCAATCGATACTTACATTCTGCATTGACTTTTCATACATGGCTGTCAAAAATACACTGCAGATCCATGTGAAAATATACCAAATAAGTGTATGTGGACACGAATAGGCAAATACAAATGCGGTTACATGCCAATAGTTGTCACGGTCACAAACAAGGCCCAGTAGAACTAGTCTCAAAACCAATCTAAAGATATTTGTATACCATGGAGTACAATCTGATCTCCCATGATCACTGAAGTCATATAGGTACTGGTCCAATGAAAAGGAAGCAACAGCTCAGGAAAGTTGCAACCACATAGTGATGTCTTCAAGTCTTCTACACAATCCGCCAAAGGTGCAAGTCTACATCATGTGAATAAAGGAGTTGAGGTCGAACATGATGAGACATCATTTGATTAAAGGTCATTGATGTATACCGTTAACAAACGTGAGACAACCTACCTATAATGAAAGTATGTATCAAGGCACCGAGTACATTCTTACAAGTGTGAATAGAGGAGTTTGTGTCGAACACCTGAAGAATCCATCGATCGGGAGACATTGATGTATTCCCAACTGTCGATGGCAAGAGAGTCTGCCACTGATGACTGCAAGCCTCAAGGTACTCATAAGACTCTAGGTCTCGTTTCTAGAATAAATGGGTTGATGTCGATGGAAAGAGACCCGCTGAAAGGAGAGCATTAAGGAATCTCTCATCAATCAGCACGAGGTACAAAGTAGGAGCTTCGTGATTTGGTGGGAATCAAACGAAGAACAAGTTCATGAACCAATGACCCTATGCATCTTTCACATGTGCCAAGTGCAAGAAGTACACGAAAAAGACCCTCTGAATAGCAGCCAATGATGAAAACTACTGACAAAGGCAAGGAAACTACCAATAAAGCTATAGGCATCCAATACACTACATGAATCCCGATGTGTGAATAGATGTCTTGTCGTCGAACACAAGGGAAACCACCCAGTCAACGACCAATGATGAAATGTCGACTGTTGGGTTCAAGGTTACCTACCAATGATGAAAGTAGGGCCAAGGCGCATGATAGGACTAAAGTATCATGTGATTCTAAGACAAACTGAGGGTATGGACGACATGCAAAGTTAAGAGTTATGAGAAGTGGCCAACACAGGTTGATAGACTTCCTTTGAACAAGAGCATGAGACATACGGTGGACTCTGGCAGCATAGACCCAATGATAAAATTATGAGATGTAGGAGGCATCAATGAAGTTATCTGTAGGGACTGGAAGAGTAACCAATCGATAGAGAAGACTCTGTAACGAGCTCAGCTTCCTAAGGCCATGCTAAACCCAAAATTATGATGAATGGACTCAAATAACTTTGTGCTATGTTCAAAGGCGACACAATTTTTTCCGATATAAGATAACACTCCCTTCCCGCCCATCTTTTTTTGTTTTTTCATAACAAACGAATGTTATGATACAGAGGAGGAAACGAGTATTTCAAGTAAGCAAAACTAGTTCCAGCAGTGGAACATACCTATGCTCAATGTAGGGAAGTGCATGTGGGAGTTGGACACTCGAGGGAATGTTCCCTCCTAGGTATAGGGTGTCAAATTGCGAAGGATATAAACAAGGCTCTGCTTGGTTGAGGATGAAAAATTGCTGAGGCAAACGGTTTATAACGCAAAGCGAGAACCGGCTATAGGCTCAATAACGCAAGCAGGGGCATGAGATGAAATCACAACTTAAAGCCAAAAAATGTCCTTTTTTATGTCTTTTAGTCTACTTGGTGTGAAAAAGGGATAAACTTGTGCCAAATAGATGTCTTTTCAAAACCAATTTTACGAGTGTGAAATAGACAAGTTCACTTAGAAACCTTTTCACTTTTTGATAACAAGTCAGAAAATAGCTTAACTAAGACTCGTGACCTTTCAAGTCCAATTTAGCGAGTGTGAAAGGAACAAATCACTTGACAATCTTTTCATTTTTTGAAAACGAGTCTGAAAAGATCTTAACTAAGACTCATGACCTTTCAAGTCCAATTTAGCGAGTGTGAAAGGGACAAATCACTCGGCAATATTTTTGCTTTTTGAACGAATCGGAAGAGAGCTTAACTTGGACTCGTTAAGGGCTTCTAGGCTTCAAGTCACGGGGGAGACCAAGGCTCTCATGCTGGACTTCTGAGGAATGTCAATATCTTACGAATAGTCGACATAAGCTTGGGAAAACCCAAAGCACTCCAAGTCGAGGAGGATAAAGTACTAGTGGAGTATATCATCTCCATGATATATCGGATAATGTCTCTTACTAGAAAATACATAGGAGGGGGCATCAGATACCCCACAAAACCATCCCAATCGAAAGGGATCTCCTCAAGACTTGGAAGGAGAGTACTCGGGGAGATAAAAACTCCCTCGTGTTCAGAAGGAGGGTTTTCGAGGATGTTGACGACATGGTATAGAAGGTATATGACTAGAACTAAAACTAGAACAGAGGGATTGACCAAAAATTGCATTGGCGCGACCACTCCCGTAGAATTGTCACTCTCCAAGAGAAGAGTGGGGGAGACAAAAGATTGCATTGGCACGACCACTTCTTTAACCATTGGTTGAATAGGATGCGAGAAAACAAGGTCAAGAGATGCATCACCCCCAAAAATAGGAGTGATGTCGGTCAAAGATTGCATCGACATGATCATTGGTTGAACAGGATGCGAGACAACAAGGTCAATAGACACATCACCCCCAAACATAGGAGAGGTTTCGGTCGAAGATTGCATCGACACGACCACTGGTTGAACAGGATGTGAAACAAAAAGGTCAACAAATGCATTGACCCCTAAAGGAAGGGGGGTGTTAGCCGAAGATTGCATCGACATGACTGTTATATCAACCAAAGAAGGAACGAAGTGTGGGGAAACCATAGACGAATCAAAACCTGAAGGGCCCTCAAGTGAGAACCACACTTTTAGTATCCCGGCAGTAGCAAGACACAAACGAGTAAGGTGACTTCCTTCACAAGTCCTGCAAAGGAATCTGGCCTTATGTCTGAAACATCTAGGCTTCTCAATCGTATGAATGCCCCCAACATGACTAGCAACGGTTGGCAACATGCTCCCAGCATGACTTGCAGAGGCTAGTAGAAAATATCCAACATGACTAGCAGAGGTCGGTGATGAATCCCCAACATGACTAGCAGAGGCTAGTAGAAAATATCCAACATGACTAGCAGAGGTCGGTGATGAATCCCCAACATGACTAGCAGAGGTTGGTGATGCATGTGCAGTGTGACTAGCAATGAATAGATATGTGCCCCCAACATGACTTGCAGTGGTTGGTTGTGAGTCGTCAACATGACTTGCAGAGGTCGTCGACCAATCTCCAACGTGATTAGCAGAGGTTGGTGATGGAGTTCCAGTATAACTGGCAGTGACTGGACTAGTGGCGTTAGTGAATTGCAGCATTTGAGACCAAAGTCCAAGGAAAGATTGGTTTTGAGAAATTGCAGGCCAGGAAGGAACCTGGTTTACACCCTATCCCTATCCGACAGGATAGTATCCTCCTCCATACTGATTCATAAAGGGTTGTAAGGGCATCGACACTGAGGAAACCGCTTGCGAAGAGAAAGTGACATGACATGGGTTACTCATGTGAGGATATATGTTTCCCCCAGACAAAGGAACTTTATGAGGGGGGTTGCCCATATTATAAAAACAACTCCCTTGGATGAAACACCAAAGGACAGATGGAGGTCCGCCATGGGAAAAGTGTTCGTAGGAACCAACATAGCAGAAGAAGGATGAGTGGACGGAGTGTAATAAGTAGAATGATTGCCTATTTGGGCACTTACTTCTCGCATAGTGGATTCGTAGGAAGAAAGATTCCAACCTCCTACCGTAAGAGGTGTTTGAAGGATATGAGAATAAGGAGGTATCATGCCCCCAAACCCAAAACTTGTATTCGCATAAGGAGGCAAGACAAAGGATGGCAAGTGTGAAGACATATCAGACATACCATGAGAAAAATGATTAGAGACCCAAGGCATTGACTGAGTACCATAATTATGCATACTATTATAAAAAGCGGACGAATTCATCCCCATGACATGAGTAGGTATCATGGGGTAGGTAGCGGTAAATGAGGGAGCCAAAGGAACTCCACTATCCATGATAAAGAGAACTCTATATAAACTCTTAAGGTCAACTAGTAATCAAAGAGCACACCAAAAGTCAAACGACCAAAATGCAAGCAAACGGTGTAAAGTGGCTGAGTGGCCTCCCTCCCTAAAGAAGGTATGTCTCGCCCAAGAGGGGTCTGAGAATCCCTGCTAAAGATCGGAGGTAACATAATCAGTTATAAGGGCCCTCGTGGGCTTAACAACCAGTCAGTCAGATCCCCCCAGAGAGGTAATCCTCCATAAAGGTTGTGTGTTGTTTGACCCTTATCTAACCCAGGGTCCATGCAGAATAACCCCTGCAAGTAACCTATGAGACACCTAAGTCAAGCAACTAATAAAGCACTGTATAACCGATGCATAGGCAAGCAGTCGTAAGTCAGGTCCACTGTATGGGCAGGGTAGCAAAGCCCGAAACCTTGAAAGTATCGTCTCTCATGGAGGTAAAGGCACTAACAAGATCCCCAGATACGAATAGATCCCTAGAAATATCTTTGACGCTAGGAAGGTATCGGGGGGATATCCCTTCAACCGACTTTGCATGACCTCGTGATTAACTACGGTGTGAGTGGGACCTCCTGATCTTACCAATTATACAATGGATTTCTCCACTCCCTGACTTAGACACATATGTTGATTTAATTGCCTTGGAGAAGTTTACTCACAAAATCTCATTCCAAGGCACTAAATCCTAGGCTAGTTTGTGCACCCTAGAAAATAAAACCGTTACTGATAAATTTTAAATTATAGCGTTGATTTTATGGCCGTGATTACTCAAAAAGCTATCGTGATGAAACTCATGGTGTTATGACTCTGCAAGAAAGTAAATATGAAAATAATGCAAAGTCCTAACTTTAACTTTTAATGTATGATATACTCCTAAAGCAATGCAATTTTCAAATTCAACTCTGTAATTTAAAAGTAAAAATGCAATCTTTCACTGTATGCACTAAGCTAATGATAAAAACTCAAAAGACAAAAATGCCAAGCAATGCAAAATGCCTATTTTTTTGTATTTTCAATATATCGAAACTGAAAATGCATGGACTGAAAAGTAACTTAATATATATCCCTATTGTGTATAAAAAATAGATAACTCATGCAGGATATCAAGCAACGAAACACCCAACCCAATGTACAAGGGCAATAAAAATGAAAATATGAAGAGAAAAACTTTGCCCAAAAATTCAACCAAAAGAGGGTTTCATGTCATCCCATAGGCACTCAACATGCACTACAGGGACCTAAGAAGGCTCAACAAGCATCAAATCCCACCCAACGAACATCAGACCAAGCAAACAGGCAAGGAAAAAAGTGTACGTGACTGCTTGGGTAAACAGAGCATATATACGCAACTTGCAGTGAGACAACCTGCGTGTATACGCGATTGTCAAGGAAAAAGGTGTGTATATGCTTTGAAACAGGGCCAGGCAAGGGAGAAAGGTTGAAAACTCAGACCCGGAGTGAACAGAAGTTGTCAAGCAATGATATGACAAGAACCACAATAGAAACGAGAGCAATATAAGGAGAAAAGTACTTCAAACTCTAAGAAAGAAGATTCATGCCCAGTACGATCGCCAATTATGTTACGAGGAAAATATCTTTATGGCTAGGGTGAACCACAATAGACAGGTATGACTACAGAAATCGACTCAATTCCAGCATATGCTATATAAACTAATGTGCAAGAGAGATAAGAAAGAGGCCTACCTCGTCCAAACGTTTGATGATGTCCACCGTTGAGAACTTCGACCCAAAGCTTTACACCTGCAACAAGTTCTCAACAAACAAGAAGAACAAGCATATACAGATAATATTAAAGGTTAGCACATTAGATAGAATAATCCATTAATATACAAAACAAACATGCCCATGGATAATAATTCATATATTTGCACGATATCAATTGGACGGGAAATGAGTATTTCTATTAATAAATGATCAGCAGAAGTGAAAATATTATAGACTTCTGTGTCGGCACAGTTCAGAACCAAGAAACTGAGTTCCTTCCCACTGGGCCTCCACCACTTCAATCCTCCACCAAAGGCAAGCTCACATAAGGGAGACAAAGGTTCTCCATCAATAAGGGAAGAGATTGGGGGTTGAACATTGTGTTCAGACTTAAAGGACAAAGGGATGCAGACCCAATATGAAGTAAATAATTTCTCCAGAGTAACTTTGCTCTCAAAGTTGAATTCTCTCTTATTTTCCATAGTTCGGAATTGGCTTCTTTATAGCCTTTAAAATGCAACTGAAGGGCCGAGTCGAAAATTTTCCAGTATATGGAAGGCCAATGATCAGAGATCTCATGTCGTGACATAGAAACCCAACATTTAATTTTGATTTTCTAGCACAAATCTTGATGTACACATGATCCAGGCTCATTTCATGCCGAAAATAATCTGGATCAACGCGGGTTGTAGTGGAGCAGCCAACGTATATGCTTGTTGTATAGCTTGCAAGGTGCATACAAGTGGGAAAATGTTTATTTTTGTCTCTGGATTTATCAATCAGTGAAAGTAAGTCTGCATGGGGGAATGGAACAAGGCCCTCTCTGCAAGATTGCATAGGGTTAGGCAAATCTTGCTCTAACAGACCTGGTTAGAGGAAATCCAAAAGATGATAATGAAAATAATCATGAAGAAGAATCCTATGAAGAACGGGAACAAACTCCTATGAAGAACCAGAACAAACTCGACATGTTGTTATTGAGTGTGCAACATTGGTAGGTTTAATCTTTGTAAGAGTTTATTATAATTGTTGATTTACTATTGCAAATTATTTGAGTGGTTTCTATGGTTATGCTTGATGGGCAAATACATTTTCTATAAATTAAAGACATGAAAATTTAAATTCTATTTGCATACAAAATGGCATTGATTGAAGTTTCATTAGCATATCAACATGACTGAAAATTGATGTGCGGGCATACATACCGTCTATGCACTTCCATCACAACTCTAGTTACAGGGCCAACTCCAAACTTCCATCACAACTCCAGTCACACAACTCCAACATGGAACAAGAGAGACATAGTTGCTTGGGGATTCAAGTCCCAACATAGTTGAAAGAAAAGGTATGAGACTGAGCAGGTAAAGAAGAACCAATATGTTTGCAGGCTCGTGTAGGTTTGCATGGTGGTGTAGGTGGCAATGACAATCAAATCACAAAGAACTATGCATTGCAACAAACATGTGAAGACAGGAGGGAACAAACATTTAATGTCAATAAGTCATGTTAGAGTCATTTCTAGCATTACTTCATTGGAAAAAATCACTATGCATATGCATGTTTTAAAACAAGATGAAACTAAGATATCTTCTACACGTGCCTCAGGCCAAATAAGAGGTCCAATTCAAAACATTAGGTTAAATTATATGAATTTCAACTTAATTTGTATGAATTTTAGGAGACTTTGGTTAAAACATTGAAAATTCATTGGTTTTTTGTGTCAATTTAATAGTAAAACAAAAAATGGATTACTAATATAATAATAAGAGTTTCTATGTTGATCAAATTGAATATGGCAAAATCTTATGACTAGGTAAATTACAATTTTCTTTTACTATCTTTGAGTTTTTTCTTGTAATTTTATTTTACCACCTTTAAGAGTTTTGTCTTTCACTATGGATTAATTAGGTTAAATGATGGTGACTTCCCCTTACATTTTGGTTTCATATATAGCTTCCATACATGTTTCTTTAACAATTGAGAATAGTTAGGGATGCCCATTATCTCAAAACCCAAGGATGCACCCTTGGTCATCACACTAAGGAACTTAGAGGGGTTGAATAATCTCATTCAAACAAAGTGATTCTTGATGAAGAGCTTTGGCCTTGATGATTATGCCTCTCCATTGAACCATCTTTTTAGGTGAAAGAAATGTCAAACAAATGCAACTAAAAGGGGTTGGGGCGAAGCTTGAAAATGTTTGTCACTCCCAACCTAGCAGATCTCAGCAAAGTATGGCAGCTATATATAGAGAATTGATTACAAATGGATTTCAATGTGATATGTTTGTGGAAAGTGCTCTTGTAGGCATGTTGAAGTAGGGTTTCCTTGAATGTTTAATCACAAGAGAGCACGAGACTTCATCATTGAACCATGTCAAACAAGATTGTTTTTTGAGAAAAACCCTTTCACCTCCTTTCATCATCAAAATCATTTAAAAACTTATCTTTAAACTTTAAAAAAGGAAAATAAAGAAAATGAGTAATAACAGTATACAACCCACTATAGTTTAAGAAAAAACACTTTCTTTTCCAACATACATACCTTGGATTGGATTCTGCTCAGTGTTCCCTTCCCTGTTTCGGGGATATGCTAGTTATCATTTGGAATGTAAAACTCTATATAATAATATTGTTGTAAGAGAAAAGGGGAGGAGTGAATTGGTGAAGAACTCTATTGTTTTAATTTTGGTACTGGAACATTTTCAAACATACTGTTAATGAAGATTTGACATTCTGGAAGCTGTTATTCGTTTTTGCAACCTGTGATATAGTTTAATTCGGCTTCACTTACCACAGGCAAGGGCCCACCTGTCTCTCTTGTGAAGTCTCTTATTTTCTCTTCCTTACTCGGTTTTCATTTACATTCCTAGCTTAGTTTGTGAGCATTATTGCTTGCATTTCAATTTCATTTTGATTTTGTTTCAATTTAGTTCAGTACGTGTGTTATTAATTTCAATTCATGCAATTTACTTCTGTTGATTTCAGTTGATTTGATAGAGATTCCACCTCCAAAGAATACAATTGCAATCACTGCTCTGTGTACATACTTCTCCATTCAAATCGTGTTGATAGTTCTGTTCACCTCTTATTCATACGATGGTTTATAGTTTCGTTGATGGACTGTAAAACCATAGATTCCCAGATTGTCTTTAGTGAGCATTTATATTACAATGGTCTTGTGTCCCATATAATTTTGTTATTCTAAACGTTTTGTTTTAAGTGTGAACGCTATGTCATCACATTAGTTTGATTTGTCAGAGTCATCTAATGATTTATTTTGTTTGATATATGTATTTCATACTTTTGAATGTGTGTTTAATACTATATTAATTGATGTTATGTGCTTTTGTTAATAAATGTTAAGTATTTTATCTCTAAGTCATATCATTAAAGTGATCTTAACCATGTTAAGATTAAAAGAAGCATTGAATTATATTAATTCACTTTTTAAATATATTTTGTAAATACATGGTCTATGAATAAAAGGAAAAATTCACTTTTAAATATATTTTGTAAATATATGTTCTATAAAAGAAAATTTAAAGAATATTCAATGCAATTATGGTTAGAATTAAGTGTTATCATTGTGTCATAAGTGTTTGTATTTGATATATGCATGTGAAGTTGAGTTTAGAAGCATTTGATTTTGAATTTGTTTTAGTTTGCTTCAATTGTTCTATTGATAGTTTTGTTTTGATTTGGTTTTGTTTTCTCATAAGCCTAGCTAATCACTTCAAAGAAAAAAAATATCGAAGGAAGATCGAGGTCTAACTCGTGAGATATGGCCTTACAATGATGTGTATCTTCTTAAGGTGTTAGCTTTAAGTGAGCTCATTTTCATTTGCTTTAAAAGTGTGAAGTGGTTTGTTGACGTTGATTAGATTAAGTGATGTTATGTGACCTTGCTTTTATTTTCTGTCTTTAGTTTAAAATCATTCCTTGCACCTTGATTTTTCCGGTACTTAGACTTTTATATCTTGATTTAGTTAGGTTGTTAGAATAAGATAGTATAGGCGATGTAGTCTTGCATTTCATGTGCCACTACCTCAAAGTTTACGACTCCCTCGTTGACAATTTGATGTTAAATTATTTATGCATATATTTTACTTGACATCTCCCATGGGTTGATTCACCACTTTAGGAGCTTTTGGCCAACATCCATTAGTCTACACTCTTGGATCTCAACATTGTGGAAATCATTTATGCTTAGGGATGTATTTATCCATCCCTACGCCAAAGGATTCTCCGTTGTGGAAATTTCAGATTCTAAAGATAGACATAAGGTTATGAAGAATGACCCATTTATACTTCTAAGGGGGTGTTATAATTCTTATGCGGCTTTGGCACCAATCCTTTGATCCTTGCTAAAAGGTTCTATCCTTGAAGAATCAAGCTATATCGCAAATGTGAAAGTTGAAAAACCTGCAAGTGGATATGTGCGGACCCACAAACAAAGGTTCATGAAAGTTTTAAGATTGTAGAAGTACATGTCATGAAAGTTTTAATTTTGTATAAGTACAAATTTGGAGATTGATGGACCCATGAAAGGGTGTTGAGAAGTTGCAAATGATGGATATGTGAAAGTTTGAGGTTGTAGACCACTTAATGTCCATTATAGATGGTTTTAGGTACTTGTAGAGGATGTTTCCGACAATAAGAATGTAGAGCTCGATGATTCGAGAGAGGAGAAGAAGAAGAGTAAACAACCACAAGGTTGGTTGTAAGGACTTGTAAAGGATGTTATGTAGAAGAGGAATATAGAGCTTGGAGATTTATAAGAGGAGGAGGAGAAGAAGAGTATTAACATGGAAATGAAATCCCAACATAGGGATATGTCATTGTAGCAAGATAGCTTGTAACATCAGTGACATATATAACAACAACAATGATGGTTGTATGTACTTGTAGAGGATGTTGCAAACAATGAAATTTAGATCTTGGAAATTCATAAGCGAAGAAGAATAAAAAAAGGATTATTGATGTGGAACACATTCCAACATAGGGATATGTCATTATGTCAAGGTAATATAAAGCTTAGAGACTGAAAAGAGGAGGAGAAGAAGAAATGTATTGATGTTGAACAAAATCTAGGAGAAGAAGAAGAGTATCAATGTGGAACAAAATCCAAGAGAAGAAGAGTATTCATGTGGAATGCAATCCCAAAATAAGATTAGCAACAAGATAATGTAGGTCTTGGAGATTTAGAAGAGCGTGAGGAGAAGAGTAGATCTTGGAGATTAAAAAAAGGACATAGGGGTATACTAGAGATGTTAATACCAAAGTGAGGGAGGATGTTATCATATCAACCCGAGGACTTGCACCCCAAAGCTAACTTTTGAATTAGGAAAGCATTTTGTGTGGGTAATGTCTTATAAACCACCTTTCTCTCACAATTGTTATGTATGTGAGATTATTGACTACACATACCACCAATGACGATGCTAGTTCACAATCAATGGGAACAAAATCCCAACATAGGGATACATTTGCAACAGTGTGTGAGGACCATATAGATGTAGTTCATAACACAATGAACACAGTTTTACTAGGTTTAGAGCATATTGATAATGTGGCATTGGAAAGTGTGAAGGAATCAATGATAAGTGAGATGTGGACCATTGAAATTTCAATGAATAGATAAATGACCATGTTGGAATTTTGACACATTTACGTCAACAATGCTAAGTGATTAGATGTAGTTCATAAAATATTGAATACAATGTCACTAGGTTTAGAGCATACTAATAAAGTGGTATTGTCAAGTGTGAAGGCATCAATGATAAGTGAGATGTGGATCATTGAAATTTCAATGAATAGATAAATGACTGTGTTGGAATTTTGACACATTTACGCCAACAATGCTAATTGATTTAGCCGAAGCAAAGAGTACCAATGAACAATCATAGAAACTATTCCAAGATGTCATAAGAGAGAGATTGATTGAATGATTGTCAAACTTGAGAAATGGTGATAACCTAAAATCAAACATATAAAAATAATCAAAGGGAATAAAAAAAAAAAACTTGGGATTAGGATGCAATTGCAACACAACACACAACATCTCCATAGTCTCTATAAAAAGCAAATCATAGATCAACATTCTATGTTTGAGATTGAAAAAAATCGAGAAAAACAAGACAAAAAAAATCCTAGGAGAACAAAGTATGAAACCATGCATGCCATGTGTGGTAATGAGTTTGAGAATATAGACAAGGGTTGCAAGTGTGGGGAGAATCATTGTTGATCTTAGAAGAAAATTGGAAACAACTTATGCTTGGGGTTTAGGGAATTCCACTAATAACCAAGATGAGACATATGCCCTCTTTTAGGGTTTGTGTATTGTTATTGATTCCGTAATCAAATCTTTGATTGTCGTAGGAGATTCAAGCACAATCATCAAATTGATGGTTTCAAATACTATCTTCATTGATAACAAATTAGCATATATCCCCACTGGCTCTCAAAAGGAGGTGTGTTAATTTCAAAAGATTTCATTCTATTAGATATTGATGGAGCATAATTTCTAAGTGGACTTGCTTGCCAATAAGACCACCATTTTGAAAATGGTGGTGCTAAGGATCAATGAAACTTCAAGTTATCAATCCATTCCATAATCATATATCCATGCACTCAAGGGCACATACCACCACCTTAAAACAACATATGCCATGCCTCCCCCATTCTTTGTCCCATAGCAAGGCAATTCAATTTGATAAGATTGGTGCACCCCCCTTTACATGCTTGAACTTATTGAAGGGTAGGCACTTGAACCACTATTTGAGAATTATCTTAGCAGAGGTGGGAGAATGGAATTTCAAAAGGGAATGTGAAACAAGGCAGTTGGGAGCGTAGTTCATCCATTTGTTAATCGACTGGTAAGAAACATTGTTATCCTTTATATGGTCTTTTGGAAATATGGTTTGGTGGATTTGGATTTTGGGAATGCCTTGTGCATGTTATCGTACTAGCTTTGGTTCCTAGATTCCTTCTATGTATTGGATTTTCTAGAATTTATGCACTCTCAGTTAGAATTTGGTTCATGTCACCTTCATTCTATGGAACTTAGTCCAATGAGCATCTATATTATGGTCTTGTAGGTTTCCCCTATTATGGGCTCAACCTCCTGGCTCTATTATGCTTAAGCT
Source organism: Picea sitchensis (assembly GCA_010110895.2). Taxonomy (NCBI): domain Eukaryota; kingdom Viridiplantae; phylum Streptophyta; class Pinopsida; order Pinales; family Pinaceae; genus Picea; species Picea sitchensis. Next base: position 77,839 of record SNQJ01S0008419.1, on the reverse strand, counting down.
TAGTAGGTTTATTAGCCCTCGGGAATTGTGGATATCATGAAGTCTCGGTGGTGTTGCTCAGTTTGAGGATTTGTGGGGTTGTTTCTCTGTTTCACTTGCTCCTTGGGTGGAATTTGGATCTAGATTGACACCCCTGCCTATGTGTCGCATCTATGGATTATAGGGAATTACAAGAAATTTGAAGAGTTCTTTGAATACATGAAGAATATATTTAGTGCAATAGGACTTCTCTCTTCTTAGTAAGCTCAAAGGCCTGTGAAAATGAGCATCATGGAACCTCCTAAGTTGCCTCAATTATGATTACACTTATTCAAAAAAAACAACAAATTGTCACTCTCGAAGTTGAATGTAATATGCTAAGAAACATGGTTGTAAACTTTAGTAAAGGAACTCAGTTAGGGGCCTTTAATCAAAGGAAGCATATAATCACATTGAATCTAGGGCCTTGATATGTGGTGATGACTATCGTATATTCTTTAAGAAACAATCATAACTCTTCATTGGGTAAAAACTCTACTCGCACCGTAGAGTACTTCTACACATATTCACAACTTATTATATTGGAATCTAAAATATGCAACCATCGTCTATGCATTGATCAATACACACATTTTTCGACAACCCTTCCCTTGAATCTATCAAAGCAATCCCCACTTGTTAATATCAACCCAGAGAGGTATGCATCTTGGTGAGCTCATAAATCATATTAGAGATGCTAAAAACCCCCAGGGTAATCATGAATTGCAAGAACACTATGTTTTCAAGGTGGGGCATTGATCAAATGCTAAATTCTAGTGTGAAATGCATTAAAAAAATGTGTTTGGATCAAACTTTAGCCCACCCCAATCTCAATCATAGGGTACGATTGGAGGACAACTTAACAATGTGGCAGTAATTAAGTTATGAGAAGCAAAAGCATGAATAACTTGAAGACCAACTAAGTGAGGAGATTGAAGTTGTTGGTGACTAGAGAATTCCTAGAGCACTTAATATTGATGTCAACCCCATTTTCAATTAGGGTCAATGAATTATACTCAAGACCAATGGGTTGAGCTATGGTCCAACATTAAACATGTTGGAGTTTTCCTTCACTGGCCTAAGGTCAATTCCCATCTAGTGGGGAAATCCTCATAATAGCATGCCTAGGAGTGAAATTGTAACACACCCACTATCGTTATTTTTAAAAGCTTTGGGTTAATCTCCCATACAGGAGAAATCTCCACAAACCCGTATTAGCGAAATGCCAATCCCTGACTCTATACCAGGCTTCGGGGTTCCTTATATCGGGG
>SNQJ01S0008419.1:47748-59565 GCA_010110895.2 Picea sitchensis | reverse complement strand
ATGTGCAATTTTTCATGTGAGAAAAAAAAAGACGTGTTTCATCATCGGTTTTAAGATTCAACAAGTTAATTTTAAATTGACAATGCATAACCTTTATCAAATTTAAATTAACAATGTGTAACATTTATCAACAACACGTGGAACATATGGAAGAACCCTCTCAAATTTTGTTGTAGATGAACCTTAACAAACTAAGGTTATGAAGCCCGAATTTATTTCTTTTTTAATGACAACAAGCCTTCATAAAATTTGGTTTTTCTAAAATCACAACTATTCTCAAAGACCTCTTTACATTTTGATATCATAATGCTTTTAATGTTTATGGATCATAATCAATATAATTACAACTTCGATTTCCCCTTTTTCCTATTTGTAGTTGCAACAATCTTAACTATTCTCAAAGACCTCTTTACATTTTGATATCATAATGCTTTTAATATTTATGGATCATAATCGATATAATTACAACTTTGATTTCCCCTTTTCCAATTTCTAGTTGCAACGATCTTTTTTTTTACAATGGTAGTAATTAGTGTATTTGTTTAAATGATCATATGTTACATAGTTGTTATGGAACTTAGTTATTTTGGGTTGTAATTACTTTTATGGCGGGTCACTTCAATGTTTTTGATAACATGGATGTTTGGGATGAAAGGAGCACAAATATTTGTATTTTTTTGTAAATTCTATGTGGAAGTAATGTTAGGGCAATCACATTAAAGATGGTTGGTATATACCTAAATGTGATGCTTATAATGAAAACCTTCAAATTAAAAAGAATAAACAAAATAAAAATTGAAAGATAAATGTTTATGGATGGAAATGTTAAGAATCTAGATGGAAGAAATCGGGTTGTAACCTCATTCATCTTCTTAATTAGGACAATAAGACACTTAATTTAAAATCCTTGGATTCATTATCAAGGGTGCATATAATCACATTAAATCTAGGGCCTTAATTTGTGGTGCTGACTATCATATATTCTTTAAGAAACAATCCTAACTCTTCATTGCATAAAAACTCTACTCGCACCGTAGATTACTTCTATATATATTCACAACTTGTTAATATTGGAATCTAAAATATGCAACCATCGTCTATGCATTGATCAATACACACATTTTTCGACAACTCTTCCCTTGAATCCATCGAAGTAATCCCCCCTTGTTAAGATTGACCCAGAGAGGACCGCATCTTGGTGACCTCATAGATCGTTTTAGAGATGCTAAAACCCCCCATGGTAATTACGAATTGCAAGAACACTATGTTTTCAAGGTGGGGCATCGATCATATGATAAATTCTAGTGTGAAATGCATAAAAAAAATGTGTTTTCAGCAAACTTTAGCCCACCCCAATCTCAATGATCTCAATCCTAGGGTATGATTGGAGGACAACTTAACAATGTTGCATTAATTAAGTTGTGAGAAGAAAAAGCATGAATAACTTGAAGACCAACTAAGCGTGGAGATTAAAGTTGTTGGCAACTAGAGAATCCCTAGAGCACTTAATATTGATGTCAATACCATTTTCAGTTAGGGTCAATGAATTATACTCAAGACCAATGGGTTGAGCTATGGTCCATCACTAAACATGATGGAGTTTTCCTTCACTAGCCCATCGTCGATTCCCATCTAATGGGGAAATCCCCAAAATGGCATGCCTAAGAGTGCAATTCCATTAAATTTGACTCAATCTAGGTAGACATGAATAGATTCCATTAGTGCATTGGGGGAAATAAGTGCTTGATTATGACGAAAAAGTAAGGAATGTTCCTTTAAAAAAAATTACACTCAAGACCAGCCATGCATGGAGATAGATCTTCAAGACTGATCACATGTTCTAATCAAGTTTGACAAATTATACTCAAAACTAACTAAGTGGGGAGATTGAAGACCTTGTTGGGGACGAGGGAATTCCTAGATCACTCAATATCAATATCAATTCCATTTTTACTCAAGGTCAATAAATTATACTTAATACTAGCTATGCATGGGGATAAATCTTCCATACCAACAAGCTACACATGGAGATGAATCTTCAATACCAAATATATGTTTTAATTAAGGCTATCAAACTATACTAAATACCAACTAAGTGTGGAGATTGAAGTCGTTGTTGATGACCAATAATTATACTCAAAACTAAGTAAGTGTGTAGATAACTCTTCAATACCAACTATATGTTATAATTAGGGTCATCAAATCATATTCTAGACCAACATGTGTGGAGATTGAAGTCATTGTTGACAACTAGGGAATCCATACATCACTCAATATTGATATCAATGCTAATTTTAATCGAGATCAACAAATTAATCGTAGTCTAAACATTCTACGTTTTGGCCTTTCTCCAACGATATTTTCTGGGGATATTTGCCCGAAATCCGGTGAGAAATTGTTAGATCCGCATGTTTGAGTTATTATTTCTGTATAATCTGAGGGCCCTAGGGGGTTTTTCAACATGCTAAATCCATTTCTGCATTCAAAAATGGATTTTAAACAAAATAAAATAGTGATTTCATGCAGATTTATGTCGTTGGATTCCAGCGAAAAAAGCCAAAACGTAGAACAATTAGACATCGCCAACAAATTATACTCAAGACCAACTACGTATGGTCATCGATGATCGGTCTTCAAAACCAACTACGTATGGTCATCGGTGATCGATCTTCAAAACCAACTACGTATGGTCATCGGTGATCGATCTTCAAAACCAACTACGTATGGTCATCGATGATCGATCTTCAAAACCAACTACGTATGGTCATCGATGATCGATCTTCAAAACCAACTAAATGTTTTAATCAAGGTTGATAAATTATACTCAACTAAGTATGGAGATTGAAGCTATTGTTGAAGATGAGTAATTATACTAAAACCAACTACATGTGAAGATAAATCTTTAAAGTCAACTATATATTTTAATCAAAGTTTTAAAATTATACTCAAAACCAACTACTTGTAAACCAACTACTTGTGGACCAAGTACTCGTAGAGATAGATGTTCAAAGCCAACTACATACTTTAATCAAGTTACACAAATTATTCTCAATTCAAGGTCAACTATGTGTGGAGATTGAAGTTGTTGAAAATTAGGGTATTCCTAAATCACTCATTATTAATATCAATCCATTTTTAATTAAGGTTAACAAATTACAATCAAGAAAAACTACATGTTTTAAGGAGGTTTGACAAATTAGCTTGAAGACCAAGCAAGTGTGGAGATTGAAGTTGTTGGTGAGGATTAATAATTATACTTAAGACCAAGAACGTGTGGAGATAGAGCCTAAACACCAACGATATTTGGAGATAAACACCCATGATATTAGGAGATAAACCTAAACACGAACAATATGTGGAGATAGATCCTTTCACCAAAATGCAAGACCAGCGCATTTGCGACGTACCCGGGGAAATGACAAGGAAATCGCTACTGATTGGACGGACCGACATCAGTAGAAAAAAGGAAAGTGGTTGTTGGTATTAGGTGGGCCTGAGAGAAATTAGCCCAGTTTTCTGATCCAACGGGTAGTGATTTCGCCAATCCCTCAGGAAAGTCCGGGAACCGTCGGATGAGGAATCTGGCGACGCGCTTTTATCGATGACGACATTGACATGAGAACGCCTCTGTATTTTATTCTCGTTTTTTCTATTGATTTATCACGCGGCTCAGCGCCTTCCTGGTGGATGCACCTTAGGAATTAGATTGGATTCGAATGGCATGGAATAGACTGCCTGTGCTTCCTTGCCATTGACCATGTCTGGAGTCTGAAGGGGAACAGTATCCGAGGGGGTAGATAAGCCATATCTGGGGAAAGAGGCCTTAAGAGGTTGAAGCTGAATTTCTAAGCCATATCTGGGGAAAGAGGGCTGAAGAGGTTGAAGCTGAATTTCTGTGCTCTGTGTTTTTGTTGAGTATTTGAGCGAGATTTGGTGGGTATTTGATTGTTTTGTTGGGATGCCGACGAGATACTGGTGCCATCAATGTCGAAGGTCTGTGAGATTAGAGAGAGGGCGCATGGAATGCCCACACTGTGACGGGGAATTTGTAGAGGAAATGGGTGGGGGGTTTGAAGAGCGATTCCGCCCTCCAAGATGGATGGCAATGGGGGGTGGGGGTGATGAGAGCTTTGCTGCATTTTACGAGAACTTCGACATGGAGGCGGGGATGGGCATGAGATTCGATCGCGGGATGATGCCGCCCAGGGCGCCCAGGCGGCGAAGGCCTGAACACCACCATCATCATCACATGCAGATGGTGGAAGCCGTGCATGCCTTGATGAGCCATCTGCACAGGTCTCGTGATGCGGAGTCGTCCCGCGGGAGGATACAGCAGTTCCGCGAGCGGATCCCGCAGCCCCTGATGCCCTCTTCTGATCACATGCTTTTGTTGCGGGGACCTGTGGATGGCGGCGTGGAACTTTTCATCCCGCGGAACCGCAGGTATACGCTGGATGAGGTTATGGAGCAGCTGACTCAGCAGTTTCCTGACGGTGGCAGGTGCGGGCCTCCGCCTGCGTCCAGGAGCGCCGTTGACGCGATGCCGACGGTGAGGATCGCGGAGAAGCATCTGTGTATTGAGTCACACTGCGCTGTCTGTACCGATGAGTTTGAAATCGGGGGGGAGGCGAGAGAGATGCCGTGTAAACATATCTACCACGCTGACTGCATTCTTCCGTGGCTGGCTCAGCACAATTCGTGCCCGGTTTGTCGACATGAGATGCCGACTGATGACGAGGTACGGGTAAGGGTTGATCCGGATTCTTTTGTTCTTTTTCTTTTTTTAAAGCTGATTCCTCAATATTGTAGTGGCGAGTATGCACAGCCTATCAAGACATTAGGGGTCTCAGGGCAGATCAATGCTCCCAGTGCCCCTTGTTGGTAGTGCGTTGGGCACTTCTTGTGGAGATGGAACCCTCGTGGGGGTTATAACAGATCCTCACTTTCACCAACCCAGATTCACCAACAGCCTATGGTTGGATCAGTGTCCCCAATGTCCCCTTGTGGGTAGTGTCAGCCATTTCTTGTGAGAATTGAACCCTGGTTGGGGCCACTTTCACTGACCTGGCTTGCATCTTGATTGAGTACGACTTTACTGGATTGACCTTGAAGTATTGATCACACGAGAGGCCATTTTATAGATTTGATTTTCTAGATGCATAGTGGAGATTATTAGAACGTACCTAATGAAAACTAAAAGCAAAAGCACATGATGCAATTTAGTATTTTCTGATTTCTCCAAATTCATGTCTTCATTCTTGTACTCTGCTGGATTGACCTTGAAGTATTGATCACATGATAGGCCCCTTTACAGCTTTGATTTTCTAAATGCATATTAGTTCCCTTGAGGGTAGCGTGTTGACCACTTGTGATGATCAATGCCTGGTGGGGTTATGGCACTGCTCCACTTTCAGTGACCCGTCTTGGCTTCACTGGATTGACCTTGGAAGTATTGAGTACATGTGAGGCTCTTTGATGATTTGATTTTTGCAGAGCTAAGGAAAGCCAAAAGCAAAAGCCCATGAGATGGTTTAATTATTTTCTGATTTCTCGAAATTCATGTTCTCATTTTTGTAATCAACTTTATTAGATTGGTTTTGAAGTATTGATCACATAAGAAGCTCTTTTACAGCTTCGGTTTTCAAAATTCATAGCAGAGAATAGAACTCGTAGCCCTTTTACAGCTTTGATTTTTTAAGTGCCCAGTAGAGAATAGAACAGACAAGGTGATAAGATAAGATAATTAATTAATGTCCAATAAATGACCACAAAAGTAGGTCAATGGGACTAAAAGAGCTTTTCTGGATTGACCTTGAAGTATTGTTCACATGAGAGGCCCTTTTATAGATTTGATTTTCTAGATGCACAGTGGAGATTATTAAAACAGGGCCGAGGAAAGCTAAATGTGCATGATGCAATTTAAATATTTTCTGATTTCTCTAAATTCATGTCTTCATTCTTGTACTTGACTTTACTGGATTGACCTTGAACTTTATAGTATTGATCACATAATACACCCTTTTATAGATTTGATTTTCTAGATTCGTACTACAGATTATATCATTATTAGAACAGAGAAAGCCAAAAGCAAAAGCCCAAGGCAGCGTCTAATTATTTTCTTATTTCTCAAAGTTCAGGTTTGACTTTAATAGATTGCACTTGAAGTATCGATCGCATGAGAGGCCCTTTTTACCACTTTGATTTTTTCAATGCATTGTAGCGATTATTAGAACAGAAAAAGCCAAAAGCAAAAGCCCATGACATTGTCTAGTTATTTTACGATACCTCCAAATTCATGTTTACAGTTTTACTTTAATGGATTGACTTTGTCGTCTTGATTTGCATGTTTATTACAGCTTTGATTTTCTAGATCCATAATAGAGATTACTAGAACAGAGCTAAGGAAATTTAAAAGCAAAAGTCCAGGATGCAATTTAGTTATTTTGTGATTTCTCCAAATTCATGTCAACATTCTTTTACTCGACTTTTCTGGATTGACCTTGAAGTATTGATCACATGCGAGACCCTTTTACAGCATTAATTTTCTAAATGTATATTGGCTCCCTCGCTGTTAGTGCGTCGGTCACTTGTGATGATCGAACCTTGGTGGGGGCTATAATAGCACCCCACTTTCACTGACACAGCTCAGCTTCACTGGTTTGACTTTGAAGTAACCCTTTTATGGATTTCATTTTCTAGATGCATAGTAGATGAACTGAGGTAAGGAAAGCCAAAAGAAAAAGCTCATGAGATGGTCTAATTACTTTTTGATTTCTCAAAATTCATGTTTTCATGTGTACTTATGAATCGATTCAGCCCCTCTCTGTGCTCCCTTCTATGAGAGGAGAGATCCATTAGCCGGCTGGGTGTGTAGACTTTACTGGATTGATCTTGAAGTATTGATGAAATGAGAGGCCCTTTTACAGCTTTGATTTTCTAGATGCCCAAGCAAAACCAAAAGCCCATGACACAGTCTAGTTATTTTCTGATTTCTCCAGCTTGCCAATGGCCTCAGGGTGGATCAATGCCCCCATTGCCCCATTGTGGTAGTGTGTCAGCCACTTCTTTTGAGGAACCCCTTGAGGTTTGCAGGTAGTGCATCAGCCACTTTTTGTGAGGAACGAACCATGGTGGGGGCTATAACAGTGCCTCAGTTTCACCGACCCAGTTTGCGAATGCTGATTGATCATGATGAGGACTTTACTTGATTGACCTTGAAGTATTTAGCACATGAGAGGCCCTTTAACAGCCTTGACAGCCTTGATTTTCTAAATGCATAGTAGAGAATATAACAGATAGATAATTTTATTAATGTCCAACAGATGACCTATAAAAGAGCTTACTGGATTGACTTTCTAGATGCATAGTGGAGATTATTAAAACAAAACTGGAGAAAGCTAAAAAGCAAAAGCCCCATGATGCAATTTAGATATTGGGCTATAACAGTGCCTCAGTTTCACCAACCCATTTCATGAACCCAGGTTGATCATAATTCATGATTAGGACTTTACTTGATCGACCTTGAAGTATTGAGCACATCAGAGGCCCTTTTACAGCTTTGATTTTTTAAATGCATAGTAGAAGATAGAACAGAAGATAATTTTATTAATGTCCAACAAATGACCACTAAAAGGGCTTTACTGGATTTACCTTGATGTATTGATCGCATGAGAGGCCCTTTTCCAGATTTGATTTTCTAAATGCACAGTAGAGATTATTAAAACAGAGGCAAGAGAAACTAAAAGCAAAATCCCATGATGTAATTTAAATATTTCTGATTTCTCCAAATTCATGTCTTCATTATTGTACTCATCTTTTCTGGATTGACCTTGAAGTTGTACAGATCACATGAGAGGCCTTTCTACAGCTTTGTTTTTTTAGATGCATAGGAGAGATTATTAGAACAGAGCTAAAGGGAGCCAAAAGACGAAGCTTATGATGCAATTTATTTATTTTCTGATTTTGCCAATTTCATGTCTTTGTTTCTTGTACTTGACTTTACTGGATCGACCTTGAAGTAGTATTGAGCACATGAGAGGCCCTTTTACAGCTTTTTGATTTTCTAGATGCATAGTAGAGATTAGAATGGAGCTTAAGCAAAGCCAAAAGAAAAATACCATGATGCAATTTTAGTTATTTCTGATTTCTCCAAATTCATGTCTTCATTGTTGTGCTTGACTTTACTGGATTGACCTTGAAGTATTGATCATATGAAAGGCCCTTTCACAGCTTTGATTTTCTAAATGCATAGTAGAGAATAAAACACATAAGATAATTTAATTAGTGTCCAACTAATGACCACAAAAGTAGGTCAATGGGACTAAAAGTGCTTTACTGGATGAAACTTGAAGTATTGATCACATGAAAGTCTCCTTCACAGGTTTTCAATTTTCTAGATGCATAGTAAAGAATAGAACAGAGCTGAGGAAAACCAAAAGCAAAAGGCCATGGCACAGTCTAGTTATTTTCTGATTTCTCCAAATTCAGGTTCGACCTTACTGGATTGACCTTAAAGTATTGATTGCATGAGAGGCCATTTTATGGCTTTTTGATTATCTAGGTGCACAGTAGAGAATATTAGAACAGAGCTAAGGAAAGGCAAAAGCAATAGCTCACGACACAGTCTAGTTATTTTCTGATTTCTCCAAATTCAGTTTTGACTTTAATGATTGACCATGAAGTATTGATCACATTTGAGGCCCTTTTATAGCTCTGATTTTCTAGATGCATAGTGGATATTATTAGAGCAGAGCTAAGTAAATCTAAAATTAAAAGTCCAGGATGCAATTTAGTTATTTTAATATATTTGTGATTTCTCCAAATTCGTGTCTTCATTCTTGTACTTTACTGGATTTACCTCGAAGTATTGATGACAGAATAGACCCTTTTACACATTTGATTTTCTTGATGCACAGTAGAGATTATCAGAACAGAGCTAAGGAAAGGCAAAAGCAAAAGTCCGGGATTCAATTTATTTTTTTCTGATTTCTCCAAATTCATGTCTTCATTCTTGTACCTACATCTTAGATCTTTGCTATTTATGTTAACTTAGTTTCTAGGAGCTACTCTTGCACTTCCACTTTATGTTACACAGATTGTACTCGTTTAGTCCCATTGACCACCAGTCTTGGCTACTCCCCATAGGATATCATCTGCCAGTGTATTGTTTTGTTCGGTCACTCCCTGGAGGATATTATTGACCAGTGCTTTGGCCCCTTCATAGTTATTGATGACTCCGATGAGGAGCCTGTATTGTTTCAGTTCCAACACCAGCAGGCCTTGATATCTTCTCCTTTTTCCTTGCATTGAAACTCTTTTGTACTTGCACCTTGTTTTTATATTCTTCCAAGGAAAATCTTGTGGGGAACCTGAGGGATGCTTCCCCACACTCATGGATGGCATCCCTAGTAAACTTGTTGCTGTAGACTAGTGCGCATAACCTTAGGGGGGTTTGAACCAGACACATGCTGGCATGAAGCTGGTGAATATGCCCGACAACATTGGCGACAACCGGTTGAGCTAACCCCATGGGCTGCTTGCACCTTTGTTTATATCTTCTCCTGACTAAATATTTAGCTTTTAGCTAGACACTCAGTTCTTTGTCTTTTCTGCTTTCAGTATTGATCTAAGAGTTACTTTCACATATTGTATTTACATTGGATGTACTCTTTTAGTCCCATTGACCTATTTTTGTGGCCATTTGTTGGACATTAATAAAATTATCTGATCTTATCTTTTCTCAATTTTCTAACAGAGTTATGACCGGCAGAGTGCAAGATCCCCAACAGAGCAGGAGCCATCGACATCCCAGTCCCAGGAACCATCAGCTTCCCAATCCCATGTTGGGTTGACCATATGGGGGCTCCCCGGTGGTGGCTATGCAGTTGGCAGATTCTCGACTCCTCCCGTTGGCAGGAGTTCATCTTCTTCTTCTGTGATATTCAACAGAGGGCTTGGTGGTTCAGATCCAGGTAGTAACACGAGTGGGGAAAGCCAAGGTAGGCGCAATCCTTTCTCCTTCCTCTGGCCTTTCCGGTCATCCAATTCGAGCCAAGAAAGCTCTTCAACTTCTACAAATGACCATCATTCCAGAAGATGGTTTGGTTAGAAGACAGCTGTGTTACCAGAAACCTGACCAGGAGATCCATTTCCTGTTCCATCCCAATTCCTGTTCTCGTTTCCATTCCATCTCGACACTACATGAGTAGATTGCTAATCAATGGTATGTGTCGGTTCACTTTTCTTGTCCTCCAAAACCCTCTAGTCTCATTTCTCATTCGGTTTTTGCTTTCTGGTAACATAGTTTTAATGGAGACCTGCAGGTGCTCAATTGTGCATTGAAATAATACAAATAATTATAAGGGCATTTGCAAGTTTACTGTTATAATTACCTTCTGTGTGCAACCCATAATTATAGTCTGCTGGTTGCAACCAGTCTGTGTGTTTATCTCTGGGCTTCCCACTGCTGGCATGTTTACAGAAGCTCTAATTCTAATCTTTCGGCTTTTAGCAAGAACTTTTTGGGGGCTTCCAGAGTCAGGTTAGTCTGTGCATTTTTACATTCATCCTTATGAATGACATGGATAAATCAAGCCCAACTTTGGTATCCAATTGTGGTGGTGCTCTGGGATTCCTCTGAGGCAGGCATGGACTCTGCCTGGCTGGACTATTTTGGATATATCCCTATTGGGCTCCTTTTATATTTACTTATGTAAATAAGCCTTTAGATTTTCTTCATGGGACCATTTAATGGAAGTAACTGTAATGCTGCCTACCTTTGTACCCTTGTACCATGTTTTTTGACTTCTTTCTTGTCAGACATGGTATAAAGGTTTTTTCAAAATTGCAATTTTCACAGGCCTTGCATTTTCTGCAAGTATCCTCAAATTTTATATAAAATATTCTATCCAGATGTCTTATGTTGATAGAATTTTTCCAAGCATTTTTTGGAGATGACATATTAGAACATATATGCTCGTTTGAGCTTTACCAGTATCAAATGTGACAAGTTCCACAAGAAGAAAGTTGCTTGTATTTTTCGAAGTATGTATCCAGATTATTACCCTCTTTACTCTGGTGGGTTTAGTCATTAAACAATTTAGTTAGATGCTTTTATGTCATATTATATTACAATGCTACCAGGTTATATAATTGTGTATGAATGATAGAATATCATGGTTTATGCAAACTGCAACTTATATCCAAATAGTAGTTGACAGTTGCTCGCTTGTTCTTTCATTCATTTGTTCTCTGTTAAGGGATGGATTTAAATTCTACAAGGTTTTAAGAATGCAAGTAAACTTTTGTTGCATAGTAGTTGCATTAAACCTGCCTCCTGAATTCTGTCGACATACTTCTGTATTAATTCAATGCATATCTTTGAAGGTGCATCTTATTTTGCTGGTACAAGTTTCTTGTAGGGGAGGTAAGTTACTGCCATATTTCCTGCATGAACATAGATTGTCTGCATTTTTGGGTGGTGAATATAGGTCAATAATTTTGGAGCAACTTGTGTGAGCATATATCTCAGATAGAGTTCTAAAAATTGTCGGTATCTGTGTAATTTATCAAGATAAGATAGACTATTCCATTTTGAATTTCTCGGTTATCTAAAGGATAACACATTTTCTGAAAGTAAATGGACATTTCAATTCACTCTTCATGTTTTATTGTAGTTTTATGTGGTTTTGGTTCCTAATGTTTGTTGTAGTTTTTAGCAAAGCTTTGTTTTGTCTTTGCGATTGTCACTTTTAATCTGAATTTTTTGTTCATGGAGTAATACATAAAGACATCTTTACAATAAAATTAAGAGAAAAG
>SNQJ01S0008419.1:35508-47049 GCA_010110895.2 Picea sitchensis | reverse complement strand
ATATTTTATATAAAAAATATATATAGAAAAAATGATTTATATCTAGTGCCTTTGTGTTTTAAATTTTAATCAAGATTGAGATTTTAATTTAATATGCATACATATTAATTGTACTCGTCATTCTGCACTGGGAGGAAAGATTTTCAAAGATAAGACATGATGAGATTTAAAAGTATTTTCAAAAGCTAGAACTGATTGGTCCAATATGACTAAACAGATGTTTAATCCCTGTTATTTTCAGAAATATCAAGATCGTAGTTGGAATGGGGCAATTGAAAAAAATAAGAGTACTTGAATATTTGGAATATTTGGATTGAGTGGACTATCCTCGTAACTCTTCACTGTCTCTTGTGTATCGCTGTTTGCAATGTAGATCAATCAAATCTTGTGTGGGCCAAAGCCAAGAAGCTCTTAAAAAGCATTCATGTCTTGCATTTGTTGAGAAGTTATTGTTGTTGGAGGATCAACCTCTATGGCACATGCACCCAAACTCGCACAAAACTTATATTTGATATGGATGACATATAGGTGCATTTTCTACTTTAACACACTAAGTCTTCATTGGCCTGATGGTAAATCCACCAAATGAGCCCTTACCTTACCGTGATTTATGTTTCACATAGGATTTCTTAGATCATGTACACTAGTTTGAGTCGTTGATATATTGACAAGCTTAGTTTAATCCCTTGGAGTTAATTCATTGAAATACCTAAACCACACACAATGTACACTCTTCTCTTAGTAGCCAGCCTTCAGTGTCTTAGAACCCTCTTGGATTAAACACTTAATATTCTGTAATGCCTAACCATACCTCAAAAAATTCAGGACAATTAGAGATTTCAAAACATCAAGATTTCTAAGCCGCTAGAACTTGACTTTCTTAGTGAGAGACATAATTGGTTCTCAAGTGGTATGTGCGTTTCAAATCACTTGAGGGTGCCACTATTTTGTGATCTTACATTAGACCCATGTTTTAAGAAAGTTGTTATTGGTGCCTACCCATGTTACCCTTGCATGCATCCATATTATAGTGAGGATTCTATAAACATATAAATTCTTTATCCATATAGGGGATGTCAGTATATTGTAATCTTACAACAAATCCATGTTTTAGAAAGTTGTTATTGGTTCTACCACTTGGATGCTTTCATGTTATATAGTGAGGATCCGATAAACTTATGAAGTCTTCATCCACATAGGGAAGGAAGAATTGTTGAAGTTCAACAATGGTTTATGTTGTTCTATGTTNGCATACATATTATAGTGAGGATTCCATAAACATATAAAGTCTTTATCCATATAGGGGTATTGTAATCTTACAACAAATCGATGTTTTAGAAAGTTGTTATTGGTTCTACCACTTGGATGCTTTCATGTTATATAGTGAGGATCCGATAAACTTATGAAGTCTTCATCCACATAGGGAAGGAAGAATTGTTGAAGTTCAACAATGGTTTATGTTGTTCTATGTTGAAATGTCTCATTCACATCCACTTGCATGCTTATGAAATCTTCCCGCAGGGAAGGAAAGAGTGTTGAAGCTCAATGGTGATATGTGTGGCTTTGTGGAAACATCTCATGCAATTGAGACTATGAAACTCCATACTCTTCGTACTCCATGCAAATGAGGATTAATACTTTCTGCTTTTCATCATATTCCTTATTCTATGCAAATGAAGCTTCATGTTTGATGTGTCCATGTAGTGAATGAACCTTTGCAAGTCAAAGCGCATGCTCATACCTAGTGCAATATCGTACACTCAATCTTATCCACAATCTATGTTATATTTTCATATTGCTTTTTATACGACTCTCCAACATTAACTTCACATACCTTTATGTCAAATCTTTAAAAATTGCCATGGGATAGCTGGCACTTGAAGCGATTCTCATGGGATAAGCCCCACCTTTTCAGTCTGTTTTTTTGGTAGAAATCCACTGGGAATTGAGGTGCTACAATCCAAGCACTTTGAAATCACAATCTCAGCAATTGAAAACTGCAATCTTAGGGTTTTCTTGAATCAAACCTAAAACCTTAGAATTGCAACTTGAGCAATGGATATGGTGATTTCAGTGATTGATCAGTTGGATTTTGGGAGAGGTGGTTGGAAATGGGGTAGTTTGTGTGCTAATTGTCATGCTCCTTGAAAATTCATCGTTGTAGTGGATTGATTTAATTCATATCCCTTTAGGTTAAATACTTGAAGTTTCATCATTGCACTGGATTGATGTAGCATGTATTCTGGTTTAGAGATTCATATCAACCTCAATTTCTGAGGATATGCTTTCTCATCATCTAAGTGTATGCAATCATAAGCATTGCATCTCTCATCTTTTGTTGTTGGTGATTTTACTGTGCTTTTGCTTGTAATTTTTTATTGTTTCTCCTAATTTCAATTGCCACTGGTTTTGGTTTTCTTTAGGTATGTCCTTTCAATTTCAGCATTTACATTGCAAAGTCTTAAGATTTTTATTTCATAATTTTTTGGTATGTGTTTTTAGAACAAAATAAGTAGGATTTACACCTTATTTTTGCTAAGATCTTAAAACCCTATCTCAATCCAAATTCACCTAAATCTTACACCCTCTTCTCATGTTTTTGGCAATCACAATGGGATCACTTTAGTACCTAACATTCTGACCTTATTTTAGGGTAAGATGAGGGCACCTTGTCTCCTATTCCATGTCCATGTATGCATAATCGATCACTCTCTATAAATCATGGTTAATTGTTGGCCAATCCTTTAAAATTCCTTGGCATGGCTTTGAATGATCTAATATTTAAAATTCCATCTCTAAACCTTTGTACATCCATCGATTCACTGCTGTTTTAGCAAATTCAAGATACAACTCTCAAGAGTTACATGAGTCCACTCAAGGAAAATGGGGTAGTGACATTGAATTTCGTTATGATTCCCTTGTCCCTAGTGTTGTGGATTTGTGTGCTTCAGAGTTCAATGCCCCATCTCACAAGGCTCATTAGGTACTTATGATTCTAGCCCTTTCTTAGCCTATCATGAGTGGATTTCATAGGGTGGTATCCCTTGCTACTTCAGGAAAATGTTTGTCTTATCCTCGACACTCTATTATTGTGAGCTTCCCCTTTCAACTAATTACCCAACTTACATTTTTTCTTGATAAAATTTATTGAACAATTTTTTGTCGTGGGAGAGTCATATCCCCATTTATTGGACATGCTCCCTTAAATGTGAGCATCTCAACGCCACCAACACAAGTAGTGATCCAATTTCAACTCTCTTTTAAGAGACCCCAACCTTTATTGTGTGGGGTAGTCTCACTATTGATCATCCAAGTGTCATTCCCCATGTCTTTCAAGCAATGTCAAGTGACTCCCCAATGGCCAACAACTTGGGATTAATCTATAGACTTATCAAATGGCCATATAAATTCTTAGCATTAAACTTCCACTTTGGTTGTACTCCAATTGTGTATGTCCTAGGTTTTTGTGTTTCAAGGTTTGTGCATCATGATAATCATGTTGGTGCATATATTTCCTACATTAATCATTAAATCATTGTAATGCAACATCAAGGTTAAACTTCCTACATTTATTTGAATTTCATATTGGCTTTCTCATTGTTATAGATAATGTCATAAAAATGTTACTTGCAGTCCTTTTCAAGGTGACATTTATTATGATGTAATTTTCAACTAGAATGTTGTAAAACATATGTTTGCCACAAAAATTATGGCAATTTGAGATAGAATTAATGACAAGAAGCAATTTGAAACATATCTCCAATAGATAGTGCCAAAATTTTATCACTTTTATGATGACATCAACAATATGCATAATGATATGTGTTGATTGGTTAATGACATGTTCACAACACTTACCTAATATATGATATGTATGACAATGATGTTCCCCATGTAAATTGTGATGCTATAATAACTTGATTTGAGATGATAGTTACTACTATGATGCTTTTCCCAATGAAATTTATGAGCTTGTTTGAAATGAAAATTTTCACCATTTTTACATTGTGTTTAGAGACATTGAATGCTAAAAATTACAAAAACTTTTGAGATGTATATTAACACCTTAATTACACATTTTTTGAGAGTTTGTACAACCAATATTGAAATTTAACATCGTATCTTGATCTTCAAAAAAATTTGTATGATGGCTAAAAAATTTTGTTGCATTTTGCTAGACAATCTATAAATAGCTATGCAAATTAAACGTTTATGTATGTACACTATTGTGTTCATGACTTGAGTCATGTATTGGTCTGCCGACTTTGACGACTCCATCTTCAGATTCTCAAAATTCATATGTAATGTTTGCAAATTGACCGTTTTTACCTTGGTAATGCCTTGACAATTGGTCTCTAAGATGTCTTACGCTGTTTTTGAGAATCTTGCTGCTGAGATCTTGGAAAATATACTTTCATTTAAGCCACTTTGGATGAGATAGTGTTTTTGCATCCTTCTTCCTACTATGTTTGAGTTGATCCTTTTGAGCATTGTTCAAGGCTTGCTTAGCTACACGATCAACTGGTTCTGTATAGCCTTGAATTACAAGATTCCAAACATCTTGAGAACGTATTAATGTCCCCATCTTGCTTGCCCAAATTTCGTAATTTTCCCCCGTGAGAATAGGGATCTGTGGCTGGGTGTTCAAGACTACTACTTGAAGCCATATTTTTGTAAATAAAATTTCCTTCTTGAAAATAATAAAGTGAATAATATATTTTTCCTCTCTAAAATTTTGAACCTATATATTCACTTCCTTTACACAAAATATATCTTTTATATCAAAATATGCCAAGCCGCTTTAACAAAACCCCATATGTTTAAAATATAAAAATAGATGTTCGACATGAATTCCAATTTTAATAAAAAAACCCTAGAAAAATCTAATGTGGAGGTGTGTACGCTAATAATCTTCACAACATATTTACCATAGGAAAGTTAATTTTGAAAAGCGCATTGATTCTTGTAACTAAGTAGAGAACGAGAAAACTGCTCTCTTGGCCGCGGGTGGCAAAAGAATGCGGCAACGACTGCAAAAGAAAGCGACGACTATTCCTTGAGCTCGTGGCTCCTACAACAAATAGGTGGATCTCTTTGCTTTGAAACCTACAAATCACAATTTCTAATGATGTATCCACGACCTCCTCTCTAGCTCTCGGCCTCTTCTGAAGCTAACTAGGCTTCCTTTCTAACCTCACTCTCTAATACCAATTTAAAAGAGAAAGGGGCGAGTTCTTTGCAGCTATGGCTTGCAGCTATGGCTGGCTGTATAAACTCTTTCACACACACACACAAATAGAACACGGAAACTAGAACATAGGAGCCGCGGCTCCAAAATTCTTAATACTTTCATTGCTTCTCGAGAGACTCAAATACATAAAATTTACTAATAATAGAACTTAGCTCTTCTAGAGCTTTTTTCAACTAACTACAATCCACTGAAACTCTTCTAGAGTCTAAAATTAATACTTTCCAAAAATACTGAAACTCTTCTAGAGTCTAAAATTAATACTTTCCAAAAATAACTACATGAGTAACTATATTCTAACACAAATGGCCATGAAAATTGCATCTTTGAAGTTGTTTGCCTCTTAAATCTGGTACAATCTTTTAGAAGTAGAATTTAAACTGTTGCATGTTCATTAATGTGGACATAATTTGTTTAGTGGATGATTGAACATGGTTTAATTGCAGAAAAATGTTGTTGGTAATAGTAGACATATTGATATTATAAAAAAGGCAAGGATTCAATTGTTGTGTTTTAAGATATTTAGACACTTACGAGTTAGTTGAGATCTACTTGGTCTAATGTGTCGTCAGGTAAAAATGTGTTTTTTAGTGTGTTTCTTGAGTATGCATTTGTAGTTAGGAAATCCAAATGTTAGGATATGTTCTCGACATAGAGTGATCCAGCGATTCATATTCTCCTTGATCTTAACGACCATTGATCCGTGGCTTAACACCATATTGATTCATGATCTCTATTTAAAGAGCATGGAGGGTCGTTTTCCGATGATCGATTGTGAGAAACTCTCTTGTAAAATCTCTCTATAATATTTTTCTTTTGCATTAATAAACTGCTTCAATTGGTCGCGTTGGCTGGGGCCGTGGATGTTTCTCCGCAGCTGTTTTACCACGTCAAAACATCGATGTGTTGATATTTGATCTGGTTTTGTGAGTGGTTATTGAAGGTGTTTGTCATCTGTTGGAATACCTGTGTTGTTGAACATGGTATCAAAGCCTGTTTGAATACCCGCTCTTGTTGTAGATTAAGATTGTGAAATCGAGTTGTCTCATTTTCGTTTTTTGCCATTTCCGTACATTTTTGGGTTAATAGGACTATTCCATTGTGTTCGAAGCGCTCATTTTAGTCAGGAACACTTTTCGTTTCACTCGAAAATGTTTTTGTTTGCCTAAGATATGACCATTGCCTGAATACACCATTTTTAAATTTTTACAGAGTATTATTTCGGTTTTATATTGTTTGTTTCTGGGTTGCTACTCTTTTAGATCTACATATGCTCTTTTCCTCGCACCTTGTGCGATCTTGACAAATCATAAACATTTAGAAAAATGTGCATTTTCCGGGTAAACTAATCGATATCTAACCCTTATTGTCATCGAGAAGCAATTTTTTTCTTTTTTCTTTTTTCTTTTGTGAAAATAGTTTTTTATGAACATGCTCTCAAAAGTAGTCTTCCACCACCGCCACCACCACCACCACAACAATAACAACACCCCCAATCCTCTTGCTAAACAATACAATATGTTTTGCTAGTCTATTTGGTTAAAAGTTGTCTTATTAAACAAGAGGTCTTGAGTTCAGTTCTTTTTTTTTATTATTTTTTTTGAAAAAGTTCATGATCCATTGTAAAGTGTATTTCACTTCAAGTATAAAAGTGAATCACTATAAGTAGTGTTAATATTTTATTTTAGAGTTATTTATTTTGCATGCATTTTTATTTTATAAAGTAATTTCATTGTAAAAATGATCCCTACTTTTTTTTATAAAAGTGGGTCACTTCATAAAACAACTTACACCACCACCTGGTCCTTTGGTTACCGTTTATGTTTTTTTTTAAAATGACATAAATTTCACATCCGAAATCCTTTTTCAGTGCTGTTTTTTTAAAACCGCCAATTTTTTCAAGATCTTTCCATCCAGATCATCAGTTTCAGTTTTTAAATCCATATTATCTACATATTTAATATGGTTTATTCTAGTAATCTTTTACTTACCAGCACTAACTGCTTCCAATGGAAATCTCATATGGAAGATTTATTAAAAAGTAAAGACTTGTACTGGATTACCTTGGGAAAGGAAAAATAACTCACTGATGCTGATAAGAAAGTCAAATGGACTAATAGGAGTGAAAAAGCACATGGACTGATCATAATGTCCATCTCTCATGATCTAAGGTTCCACCTTAAAGAAATTGATGACCCCAATGAAGTTTGAGAAAAACTTGAATCGGTGTTCGGTAAACACAATACTAATCAAGCATATCAGTTAGAAAATCAAATAATGACTTTAAGTCCAAATGATATATTTTTTTTGCATTGAAGACTATCTATCTAAGTTTAAAATACTCAAAATTTTATGTGAAAAATGTGAGATAAAGTTGGAGTAAGAGCGTTGCATATATATTATTCTTTCTAAGCTAGGTAGTGCATATTCTGTCTTTGTATCTACCTTTTATTGCATGAGAGAGGTTCTAGGGAAAACTTATCAAAAACCCACTCTTGAGTCCTTTTGTGATGCTTTGATTAAAGAACAAGATCAACTTATACAACTAGGAGTGATCAACATTGCATGTACCTCCAACAAAGCCTTAGTCGTCCAACATAAATATAAACCCAAGAATCCTAAGAAGCAACATCCTTGCCACAACAACAAACAACATAAGGGTCCCAAACCCACTTAGACAACTTCAGCTCCTAATGACGACAAAGGAGAAAAATCTAAAAAAAAGAACACTGACAAACATTTCAACTTTTGTGATTAAGATGGTCATGATGAGTCCAAATGTTTCAAGAAGATGGAAAATTTAGAAGCACGATGAAGAAACACAATATCAACATTGATTCTACTACTACTACTTCTTATTCTTCTCATGGACATGCACTTTCTGTTTCTGGTTTCTCCTTCAATGCAACTTCTACTTCTTCTGATGACTGGCTTCTTAATTATGGAGTTTCTTATCATATGGCTAAGGATAAAGACATATTTTCTGCTCTAAATGAATGTAACACCAATAAAATATTTGTTGGTGATGATAAATCTCTTAGTGTTGTAGGACCTAGAACAATTCAAGTAGATAATGGTCATTTCAATGATGTATTATGTGTTCCAAGTCTTTCTTGTAACCTTCTATCAGTATATCAAATCACTCATTTAGGTGAAGGTAAACCGTAGAGTTTTCACCTCACCAAGTTGCAATCAAGGATCTAAATGATCCTAAGCAAGTTCTTGCAATTGGAGTTGCTGATGATATTACCAGGTTGTACAAGTTTGATAACTTTGGGTCATCTTCTTTTCCATCAGTTTTTGTTGCTCATAGCGACAACTTGAGCAAACTTTGGCATGCATAGTTTGATCATCTAAACTATCGCTCATTGCAACAACTATGTAATTAACAAATGGTGATTAGTCTTCCTCTTGTTTCATGCAGAGATGGTGTTTGTGCCGGTTGTGTTCTCGACAAATATCATCGAGACAATTTTGACAAACGTGTCTCTTAGCATGCCTCGGGCCTTTGCAACTTGTTCACAGTGACTTTTGTGGTCCACTTTCTTCTCCTTCTTTTTCTAGGTGCAAGTATTTCTTAACTTTCATTGATGAATTTCCTAAACGTACTTGGGTTTACTTCTTAAAACTTAAAAAGAAAGTTTTTGACAAGTTTTTGGCCTACAAGGCCCTTGTAGAAAAACAATTTGGACATCAAATTCAAAGGTTAAGAATAGATAATGGAGGCGAATATGTGAACAATAATTTTACAAGTTACTGCACTACACAGGGCATCCAAATGCAATACATTGTCCCATATACACCACAACAAGATGGTGTTGCTGAAAGAAAGAACTGCACATTAAAATAAATGGCTAATTGTATGATCCAATCTAAGGGATTAAGTCTAAAGTATTGAGTGGAAGCCATCAACTATGCAAATTACATAGTAAATGGCACTCCCACAAAGACTCTTAAAAATATAACACCGGAAGAAGCTTGGACTAAAATTAAACCAGATGTAAGTCACTTCCGTGTATTTGGTAGTATAACATGGGCTCACATTCCTGATGAGAAAACAAAAGCATTGCAACCTAAAAGTGAGAAGTGTATATTTGTTGATTATTTTGAAGATGTCAAAGGTTATATACTTCTTCAACCACATTGTAATGAAATTATTATTAGAAGAGATGTTAAATTTGATGAAAATCTCTTGTCTTGCGAGCCTAATTCAATGATTGTGCCTTCTTCGACGTTTGTACCTTCTGTTCCTATTATGGTTTCTTTTCTAGATGATGACAGTGAGGATGAAAATCCACCTCCACCTTCTCACCTTCCTCCAGATGAGTCCTTTGAACCTGAACCAACACCATCTCCACCGCTTCCTAGATGGGTCCGTTCAACACGAGAAGCTGTTGGTGATCTTGTCGGTGATGCTGATCGGACACGTTCACAGTTCCAGCGAGCCTCTTATCTTTTGGCTCAAGTTTTAGAGATTCATGATCGAGAGACATTTGCAGAAGCTTCAGGTCATCTAGATTGGGATACAACAATGAATGAAGAGTGTCGTTCTTTAATGACAAACGATACTTGGGATCTTGTACCTCTTCCAAAAGGAAAAAAAATTGTCAGATGTAAATGGGTCTACAAAACTAAGTATGCATCACATAGAAGTGTTGAAAGAAACAAGGCTCAATTAGTTGCCAAAGGATTTTCCCAAATTGAAGGAATTGACTATAATGAAACTTTTTCCCCTGTAGCCAAAATGAATTCCATCCCCATTGTTTTTTTTCTTGCTGCCTCACATAAATGGGAGGTCCATCAGATTGATGTTAAATCTACCTTTTTGCATGGAGATTTGCAAGAAGAAATCTACATGGAACAAACTCCTGGCTATGTCTAGAATGACTCTAGCTTTGTTTGTTGCCTTAATAAATTTCTTTATGGTCTTAAGCAAGCTCCCCGAGCTTGATATGTCAAAATGGATAGCTTTCTTATTGACACTGGATTCTCTAGATGCCATTCTAATCCTAATGTCTACCAAGATAGTAGGAAGCCATCACATAATCCTTGTCCTTTATGTTGATGCCCTTATGTAACAACCCTAATTAATTAATTGTCATAATTAAATTTTTGTTTAATGTATGTTAGTTTAATTAATTGTCCTGATTAAATATTTGTTGAATATATATTAGTTTAATTAATTAATTAATTAATTATCATGATTAAATATTTGTTTAAGGAATATTGGTTTAATAAATTAATAATTTTCATTTTTGAGACTTAATGGAGGGATAAGGTGGTTGAGACTTAATGGGGGGATAAGGCGGTGAATAATGGGGAAGGGAGGATAAGGCAAGGGGGGAACACTCGGGAAAGGGGTCTTCTTTTGTTTTGGGGGGTAATATTTTGATAGGAGAGAAGGAGAAGGTGAACAGAGGGAGTTTTGGGGACTGGATCTGTATCTCTGGATTTACTGGCAGCTTGTTTGAGGAGCTTGCTAGAGGACTTTCACAGGGGGCACCTGTTGCTGGGAATTTTGGGCTTGGGGGCCAGGAGATCGTAAAGAATCCTGGGGCTAGGTAGCCAGATAGGCTGTTCCTAGTTGAGTGGGAGGTTAGTCAATTTTGGGTAGAGCTTTAGCTTGGACAGAGTTTCAGAACAACATCAGGTTGAGGTAGATATGTTTTATTATCTTCATTATTATGTTGTTGATTCATTATTTATATATTGTTCATAACAATTATGCTAAATATGTGGTTTATTATCATGCTACTCATAAATTTTAATTCTGCTGAACATGGTTATATGCTGAATAATGCACTGTAAAGAAGTTAAGATAACATTTCTCTATTTTAACTTAGGTTTTATAAGGCTCTGTTGAAAGAGACCTTACACATGGTATTAGAGCCCAGTTTCAAAACTGAAACCTAGGTTTAACCACTCACATGATGGAAGGTCATGCAAATTGTTCCCTCAAATAACCCATAACCTACAACCCTTATTAAAACCCTTTACCTCAACCTAGAAAACCTTGAAATTTCCACTAATAAACCCTTGAATAACCCTGAAAACACTAATAAGAATTATGAAATAACTTAAGATGTAGCAGGAAGGAGTCCTGGAGCTGTTTCATCCTCCCATCTTTGGTTTCAGCCACCAAACCGCATGTTTACTTGTAACAAATTTCACCTACGAAGAAAGAAAAAAAAATACATCATAAAAGAAGCATTAGATGGGGTAAAAATTTCTAAATATAAAAAACAAAGAAACAAACTTAATTTAAAAACAAAAAGTGTTCAGTTTTTTTTTTT
>SNQJ01S0008419.1:0-12551 GCA_010110895.2 Picea sitchensis | reverse complement strand
TTGTATTGTGTGTCTTCTGTGTTTTGTTTCTGCATTTGTTTTATTTTATTGCTCCGCGGTCCTGTTTTTCTAACACATTTCTTCTTTAACACGGGTTTCATCAATTGAAATATTTTTCTTCGGTGTAACAGTTTTTTTGCCTTTGCCTTTCTTCTGTTTGTTGGACTGTGTGTTAGGGTTTAAAGATTACATGAGCCGGCTCCAGGGCTTCTGTAATTCTCTCAAAGAAGACATAACTAAAGTCTTAATTAAGACTTGATGAAACATACTACTCTTTGCATTGGTAGAGAGTGACTGCACTCTCTTTGACATCTTTGTCAAGCTTTTGAGTAGAAAATAAGGCAGATTTAAGGGGTAATTGCCATTTAAATGCATTAATATCCTAATGTGGTAGATATAGACTAGTGAAAATATACCTTTGCAGGTGATATACTCGTGGATAACGATCATAGCAGTGTTCCATTCAGGTCTAATCCAGCTGCGAGGAAATCCCCTTCTCCAATTCTGATTTTGCTTATCTGGAAGCATGATTTGATTGACAAACTTTGTAACCACATGCTCTTTCCTCCACCATCTTTCTCCTCCAACTACCAATCTGCAAGCTTTAGAAATTGTCTATTCTGTCACTAGCATCAACATCTTCCCGATCTCCACCTCGTGACCATCAAAGTTCAGTGCAAAGTCCATGGAGACCTGATCATCATAGCCTTGAAAAGTGGTAAGGAATTCAAACCACCCGGGAGTTTAGCACCCTCAGGTTCTAATCTGACTACCTGTCCGCTCCTCTTAGGCGCCATCAAAACACAATGCTATAAATAGCGCGATTCGAGTTCCGAATTTTCCACTTACAATCTTTTAGTATATGACATTCTTCTGAGCAAATACCTGTGCCTAAAATTCAACAAAATTAGACATAGAATGACAGGTTCAATATAATGATCATTGAGAATTGGGTGATTTGAAATGAGTCCTTTGCGGGTACAGATAAATCTGATTAAGAAATGGTTTTAATCACTAAATGATTCCAAGATTTTTTGGGACACATGTGAACTCTCAAATCACGATCTGTGTCATCATAACGAAATCTAGGTGACGGGTGCATATCAAGGCATGATTATCTTTGCGCTATGGGAATAAGGCTATTCCCGTGGTGCTATTAATGACTTAGCATAATTTGAATTTGTAAAGTTCAAACATGCATATAAATTGACACATCATTTAAAACCATGTCTTACAACTCCAAACTTAAATAAATTATTCAAAAACTGAAATGCAAACCATAAGACACTAAAAACAAAGATCAAAATCAACTGGAGATAGATAATGAAGCACAGATAGGAAGGGTTTGGGATTAAGGTTTCTCACAAAATCAAATGCAAAAATTAGAGACTAACAATGGCTCCTTCTGGGGATGGAGTTGATAATAAATTCCGAGAACTGCAAACCAATTCCTTTTCCTTTATCTATGATTCACTGATATTCCTACATATTTCAGTCTTTTATTCTCAACATAACTGTAAAAACAAGTCCATTGGGTATATGGAGTCTTTATTGAAAAGAAAACCTACTGTACTAACTGAAAACTTGATGAGTCATTAGAGAAAATACTGCTTCGAGAACCTCCCATTCACTGGCCCCCCAAAAGTTTCCGTGTTGTCTAAATTATGCAGGAGAAAAGTGTTATTGTTCATTACCTTGGCTATTCTGAAAGGAACATGCCATAGGTTAACGAACTTTCCATGTTTTTCTTTATCCTCTCTCCTGGGATCCCATCTTAACACAAAATCTTCCTCATTGAAAATATCTTTCTTAGTTCCCTTATCGAATGTAGTCTTGATTTTGATTTGGTGAGAAACAACTTTCTGATTCACCTGTTCTTTGACCTGCTGAACTTCAATCATCTGAAAAATTATCCTTTGGATATCATTGGGTTCTTCTAGCTCTTCTTGTAGAAAATTTAAAACTGGCAAGCCCAATTGAGTTGGAAGAATAGCTTCTATCCCATATACCATATGGAAAAGAGATGTTCCAATATACTTCTTGTTGCTGATACGATCATCCCAAAGGGAAAACTTTAACTTGGAATCCCATGATTTTTTATTTTCTGCCAGTAGTTTTTTGATAATTCTTATCAAAGTTTTATTGGAAGATTCTGCCAATCCATTCCCTTGGGGGTAGTAGGGAGTAGAATGAACCAATTTGATACTGTACTTATTGCAAAATTCAATCATGGAATTCAATTTAAAATCCTGTGCATTATCAGTGACCAGTTTTTTAGGATAGCCAAACCTGGAAAAAATATATCCTTCTAGAAATTCCATGATTACCTTGTCTGTTGTATTCCGAGTCGGAATTGCTTCAATCCACTTCGTAAAATAATATTTGGCTGTAAGAATCCATCTATGTTGTCCTGAAGATGACGGATTAATCTCTCCGATGAAGTCCAATCCCCACTATTGAAATGGTCCATGGGTGATGATTGGTTTTAGAGGCAAAGATATAAGTTTCTGCTTTCCAACAAATTTCTGACAGGGTTCACATGCCCTAACCTGAGCAAAAATATCTAAGAATAGAATTGGCCAGTAATAGCCTGCTCTAAGAATCTTGAAGGCAGTAGCCTTCTAATGATGATGGCCTCCCCAGACACCATGATGCAGATCATGAGAGATTTGTTTAGCTTCGTTTTCATCCACACACCTCAACAAAAAACCGTTAGGGTCTTTCCAGAACATGGTCTGATCAACAATGCAGTACTTTACTGCTCTTAATTTTAATGATCTGAATTTTGATTTATCCAACTCTGGGGGAGATTGAAAGTCCAACAAAAAAAATACGATATCTTTGTACCATGGTGAAGAAACATACTTGCTGTTTACCTGTGAATTTTTTTCTTCAATCTAGACAGAAGAATTCTATGTCATGTCTGAAAGATGATACAACCCAATTGCTTTGCAATTAGATTCTGTCATTAATTTGGTAAGGCCTTGTCCTTTTATTAGCTGAGTCAGCTTTATCGTGAGATCATATTCCAGGATTTTTGTTATCCATTTCCCTCGCTTTCCTTCATAATCAGGCTGAACCAATATTTCTTTGACTGCATGGCTTGGGACATAAGCTGTAATTTTAGATTGAAGAACATATACTCTGAATGATTTCAGAGCCTTTATCAAGGCATAGGCCTATTTTTCTATTATATCATATTTCAATTTAGAGTCTCTGAGGGTTTTGCTAAAGAAGGAGATGGGCTGCTCGTATCCTTGCTCATTTCTTTGCAGAAGAACAACAACTATGGTATTTTCTGATGCAAATGAAAAAATCATGAATTCTTTGGAGTAATCTGGGCTAATTGGAACCGGTGCCTGAACAATAGCCTGCTTGATACTTTCAAAGGATTCTCTTGCTTCTGGTATCCACTTAATTTCCACATCCTTTTTCAACATGTCAGTAATGTACTTGACAATCTCTACAAAGTTAGGTATAAACCTCCTTAAAAAATTAATTTTACCAATGAAGGACTGAATAGAATTTTTATTTCTCGGAATGTCTATTTGTTGGATAGCCTTTACTCTTTCAGGATCTATTTTAATACCTTTAGGTGAAATGATATGTCCTAGAATATTTCCTTCCTCCATGGAAAAATGTGATTTTTTGGGATTAAGTGATATACCGTACCTCCTGCACTTCTCAAAGGTATGCTTCAAGTGCTATAAATGTTCTTTGTCAGATGCTGAAAATATAGTGATGTCATCAAGGTAAATAACCACAAACCTATCTTTCTCCCCAATGAAAGTGATGTCCATATCCCTTTGGAATGTGGCTCCTGCGTTCATCAATTCGAAAGGCATCTTTTTGTACATAAAGGTGCCCCAAGGAGTGGTAAAAGTTGTTTTCTTTTTGTCCTCTTCCATTACTGATATTTGATTATACCCTGAGTATCCATCAAGCATAGAGATTATCTTTGCGCCAACAACTCTTTGTAAGATATAATCCATTTTTGGTAGCGGATAATTGTCTTTTAGAGGGCACCTGTTTAGATTCCCGAAGTCCACACAGAGCCTTATCTCTCCGTTCTTCTTCCTGACAGGTACAAGGTTGGCTACCCATTCTGAGTATCTCAGTGGCACTATGATTTTTTCTTTGAGCAACCTTTTCAGCTCCTTTTCTATTATAGGTAACAGTAAAGGATTAAATTGCCTGAACTTTTTCTTAACGGGTTTTGATCCAGGTTTCAGAGGAATTTTGTGCTGAATAATCTTTGTATCAAACACTTTCAGACCTTCATAAGACCAAGAAAATATATCTGAATATTGTTTCATTAATTCGACATATGCTTATTTCTATTTTTGTGACCGTTTTCTAGATATTTTGACCAACCTGGGGTTTGCATCCGGACTGATGTCACAGTCCACTACATCCGTTTCTTCTGTTTGGATAACAACCTTCCTGGAAACATTATTATGATCGAAAAACCTCTCTAGTGGAACCAAACCTTTGGGCAGATGGTTTGTCTCCAGTTCAATGATTTTGTGGCCAACAATAGTATCTTGAAGGACTTCTGCAACATGTATTTCTGCTTCACCATTTTCGTCATCTTGATCTATTGAAATGTTAGAAAACTCTTCAATAGTTTTCAAAAATCTTTGAATTTCCTCATCATCTTTAAAAACCTGCCAATGTTTTATATTATCTGGAATTGAGGGTCTGTGTCTAACTTCAACTTCAAACTTCAGATTAGGAAACATTGGATTTTTAAAGTTGCTAGCTGCAAGTGCCAAAGAGTCAGCCCGTTGATTTAAATTTCTGTGCACAAAAGTAATATTGAATGCCAAAAATAAATTATCCACATAATCCCACACCTCATTTCTATATTGTTTTAACCTTTTCTATTTGGTTTGATATATATTCTTGATCTGGTGAATAATAAGTTTTGAGTCTCCAAAAACAGATAGCTTATCTATACCCATATCTCTAGTAGTTTTCAAACCTAACAACAAGGCTTCATACTCACTGATGTTATTAGTGGTGTCAAATTCAAGTTTATATGACATAGGAATAACCTCCTTGGTAGGGGAAATGAAGACAATGACAACTCCAGAACCTTCTTTAGAACATTCTCCGTCAAAATACATTTTCCAAACAAAATTGTCTTTACTGTCTTCAACTGTAGTTGTTGTCTTTCTGACTGATACTTCTGCCATCTCATCACTCATATGAAAAATAGAAGAACCAAGATCATCTTCTACAACATATATAGGATTATTAGTGGGATTATTGTGATCACTTACCAAATAAGCCAATCTAACTTCTCTGTATAATCTCCGTTGTTCCCCACCAAAAAAAGGTATGGTTGCATATCTAAGGTCCATCTATAGAGTACCACCTACCTTCTTGGACCAAGATCTTGAAAGAAGCATTCCAAATTTTGGTGGTA
Organism: Picea sitchensis; assembly: GCA_010110895.2. Taxonomy (NCBI): domain Eukaryota; kingdom Viridiplantae; phylum Streptophyta; class Pinopsida; order Pinales; family Pinaceae; genus Picea; species Picea sitchensis. The sequence continues at coordinate 7,120 of SNQJ01S0008419.1, read as the reverse complement.
TGTCAGCCACAATAACATCTAATACCACACTTTTCATAGGTAATTGGGAAAGAGTAACAACCACATCTTTCATAACTCCCAGGAATTTTAATTTCTTAGAGTCAAAGAAATATAGATCATGATATGGTCTAGTAATTTCCAACCCTAATTCTTCCATCACCACCTTAGGCATGACATTATGCAAGGCACCATAATCCATTAAGAAGTTGTGCAATATATTGTCATGGACATTTAATGAAATGTAGAATGGTGGAGAGGCATCAATTCTGTCTTTAATGTGAGGTCCAATAGTTATAGCAGGGTTTTCATCCTCTAGATTGACTGTATATGAAAAGGTGACATGAGTTGGAGCCTGTAGAGCCTCGAGGACAATTTTTCTTAAGGGTTCTGTTTTCATGAGTTCTAATAATGGCACTGAAATCTTGATTTTGTTGATTTCGTGTTCTAAAATGAAAGCATAAACATTTATGTCTGGTTCCTTTATGTCAATAGTACTATCCTTGGTAGGTTCTTTCAATGGTTGATTAACTTGAATCTTGGGACTACCTTTGATAATTCCAGTTTTAATTGGAGTACTAGCCTTCTTTGTGGAAACAGGTGTATCTACTTTAGGTGCATTTGAACCAGATCTGAGATTGTATTTTTTCCTTTTAGGTTCCTGTTGGACGATCTCTTTTTCCTCCAACTGGTTTGCAATCAAAGCATCTTCATAATCCTGTTGTGTCACATGTAGAGGAGACGATTCAGAATCATTCAAATGAACTGCAGGGTCTTCTTCTGTATCATCTTCATCCTCCTCCTCATCTACTGCATTATTCTGAAAAGGAGGCAAAACCTTTTGGTCATCTTGGTTTTTTCTTTCTCTTGGTAAGATTTGAGGTCCATTGTTTGGCCTCCTGAACTGATTTGGATTTCTATAACCACTCTCCTGTGCAGGTCTACTGGGCTGTTTTTGTTCCATCTTCAACCTTGCCATTTCAGATGTCAGAGTTTTCAGCATCTTATCCATTTCATCCATTTTAGTATTAGATGCTGAATTAGAAGATGTAGGCAACTCTTCCTTTTGCTTTTTCCTGTCTCTATCACTTCTAGACTTCAATTTTTCTGCTACTAATATGTTTGATTCTACCTCGATAGTAGCATCTTGCATTAGGCTGAGGGTAGCGGTTCTTCTTTCCCTAAGAAACAAGGAAAATTCAGCATCGAATGCATTGGCAAAAGTGATTTTAGCTGATGTCTCTGAAGGTTTAATCTCCTCTGGAATTTTACCATACATCTGGTTGAACCTTTTGGTAAAATTAGATATTGATTCACCTTGTTTCCTCCTTAAAGCACTGAATTCTGTAATGTAGTATAAAAAGTCTTTCTTGTCTGCCCAGTGTTTAAGAAAGGAATCATCTAAGGCTATGATATCAACAATTGAATTAGGAGGAAAACTCCTAAACCACTTTCTTGGTTCCCCATTTAAACTCTGTATGAATAATCTCATCCACACATCAACATGCTCTACATTGAAATTATTTGCAAAAATATAAAATGAACTCAAATTCTCTTCAGCAGTAACTGCTCCATCTCCATTGAATCTGGGCAAGTATCTCATATAATCATTTGGTGGAAAGGCATACATGACTTGTAGAAGAACCAAAGGGGCATACCTTGCTGCAACTATTTCGTCCATTCTGTCTACAACCATATTAACTATTTTTGGAGCTTTGGGAGTGAGCAAGATTAGTGATGTCGAAGGTGAAAGTGTTCCTTGTGTATTACAACTTATATGTACTGTCATCGAGTCTTGATCTTTAGCAGATAAGGATTTCTCTTTTGGACTATGATCAACTAATGGGTTGAGAAACATAGGATTCTCAAAAGAAAAATAATGTGATCGAAAATCCTCAGATGAGAGAGATTCAAGAGATGATGAAGGTGTCTCTGGTTCACTCTTAATATCTGTGCTGTGACCTCTCAAATTTTCAGTCACAGGCAAGATGTCTGGATATCCCTGTTTAATGAGTTCAGTAAGTAAATTCCACTGTTCTAGATTTAATTCTGAAATAGTTGAAGGGAATGAAACTGTAGCAGGCTCAATAACAAGTTTAATTTCCCTTTTAGGATTCACCTCTTCATATAATTGGGTTTTGGTGATTTCAGAGGATTGTCCTTGAGAACTTTCTGAAGACAATTTTCCTTTTAAGAGTGAAGACTATCCAGAAAGAACTTTAGGTTTTCTTAGTAACTTTTCAGGATCTGGAATTGCTGCAACAGGCTCAGGATCTAGATTTTTCCTGGTTACTGGTCTCTTATTAGATGATGAAGAAGTTAGAGGACTTTTAGGTCCTTTACCTTCTCTTTTAGGAGCCTGAATTACCACAGAGGATTTTCCAGGTGAATAATCACAGTCTTAAATAATGTCCAAAATCTTGTTCACCATCAAGATCTGAATCTAAACTTGTCGATTCCCCAGGGAAGATATCTTCATTTCTTGGTCCCCGACAACGGCGCCAAAAATGTTAGTCCCTAAAGTTGCACTTGACTGTGAGAGGGCAAGTTAGGGCATCATCGGTTTATTGCAAAGTGTTTAGAAAGTTTTTATAATTTGGTTTTTTGAATAAGGTGGTTGAAAACTGGCTCAAGGTTATAACATAACATGAAAATCAATGTCAGAACATAGCATATCCCATTGACTGAATAAAAAGTAGACACATAGATGGATTAAACCAATAATAAAAAGAGAATATGAAGCTTTCAATTTGTCAATTTCACATAAATTCTTGTCTCAAAATATCATAAAGAAACAAGACCATCAGCTTGATATCAAAACTTGAAAATAATTTCCACAGTAAATTTTTCACTGTATTAATTAACAATCAAGAAACAAAAAGAATTGCAATATGAATAATGAATTCAAGCATGAAGAAAGAAAACAGAGTAGAAAAGAGTGTCTAACCATCCATATGCCTTTGCTATTAAGTGTCAAATAGAATAATAATGCCTTACAAGGAGTTTTTAGAATAAGTCCTTTGGATCTCCAATTTTTCGACCATAACACAGTCTTTCCTTTGCCTATTTAAACTATCCATAAAACCTCCAGATCCTATCATCTAGTGTAGCTTTAATGACTAGATTCGAATAGTATCTATCTACTAAGAAAGTTAACTCAAAAAGAGTTTTTACAATCCAAAAATAGATCATTGCTCAACAACTTGATATTGTATGATCTTGCCAGCATTACATTTGATTCTACAAAACATGGATTAGTTTGATTTAGTCAAACAATTCGAGGTATTAGCATCTCACAGGCCAAAACGAGTAGACACTGCCATATTTCCTAGAAAGCATTAAAATTATGATTGTAGCAATCTTCATGAAACCTTTAGGATATAATCACAACAATAGCTTTAGCATTTTTCTGTTTGAGTTTTGTGGTAAGCACGACATTGTGCCAATAGAGTGTGAAGTTTATTTCTCTAAGTTCTTTGAGCAATTCCCTTTTCTCTTTTTTCTTCTTTTTTAAGCCTTGAATCCTTTCTTGCTGACAAGCATTCCATTGTTCTATTTGTGCCCTTTCTTTCTTTAACTGTCTCACTATTTTCTGAAATTCCTTGACCCTTTCTTTATCAGTTCTGATTTTAACCTTGAATCTTGAGCACTCTTCAAAAGGTGCAGGCTCATTCAGATTTAAGGAAACTTTGGGCTCTTTCGCTTTAACTTGGTATTTAGAAACCAATCCCAAGCTATGTTCTTCATTAGAACTTGATGAATCTATGGCTTCAGGCACATCTAATATGTGATCTGAGTCTACAAGGTAATCCTGTTTATTCTCAGGAATCTCACTGATACCTTTAGAAATTTCTTTAGCTTTTGCTAATCTAGTTGTAGCTCTCATTACAGGTCCTGTAGATGATGAAAACATTTGTTTACCTTTGTTTACTGGTTTCTTAAGCAATGCAGTTCTTTTTTCCCTTTTCCTGGTACCTGCTTTAGCATTTTCAGAGTCATCTTCTATAACTATGACATTTTCTTCTTTGATTGATGGATTAAACATGGATTTTGACTTCAGTCTGTACTTGTTGGTAACCCTAGTAGAATTCCTTCTAGGTTTTTGAGAAGCAGACACACCTTTAACCTTTGTCCTTTTGACTGCAACACCCCTTTTCCTGGTTGATGGCGATTCATGCTTGACTGTAGTTTGAGTATTAAAATCTTCATCTGAATCATATTCCCCTTTAACATCTTCTTCAAAAAACATTTCAATTTTTGGATCCAACTTAGGTCTTTTACCTCTGCTATTCCTCGTCACCCTGATATCAAGCATTTCTTCTTTAACAGGGGTTTCATCAATTGAAATATTTTGCTTCGGTGTAACGGTCTTTTTTCCTTTTCCTTTCTTCTATTTGTTGGACTGTGTGTTAGGGTTTAAAGATTGCATGAGCTAGCTCTAGGGCTTCTGTAATTCTCTCAAAGCAGACATAACTAAAGTCTTCATTAAGATTGGATGAAACAGACTGCTCTTTGCATTGGTGGAGAGTGACTGCACTCTCTTTGACATCTTTGTCAAGCTTTTGAGTAGAAAATAAGGCATATTTAAGGGGTAATCACCATTTAAATGCATTAATATCCTAATGTTGTATATATAGACTAGTGAAAATCTACCTTCGTAGGTGATATACCTGTGGATAACGATCAGAGAAGTGTGCCATTCAGGTCTAATCCAGTTGCGAGGAACTCCCCTTCTCCAATTCAGATTTTGCTTATCTGGAAGCATGAATCGATTGACAAACTCTGTAACCACATGCTCTTTCTTCCACCATATTTATCCTCCAAGCACCAATATGCAAGCTTTAGAAATTGTCTGTTCTATCACTAGCATTAGGATCTTCCCGATCTCCACCTCGTGACCATCAAAGTTCAGTGAAAATTCCATGGAGACTTGCTCATCGTAACCTTGAAAAGTGGTATGGAATTCAAACCACCCAGCATCTTTGAACCTTTGAACCATCTGGGGATAAGCTTCGAGGAGTTCAACACCCTCAGGTTCTAATCTGACTACCTGTCTGCTCCTCTTAGGCGCCATCAAAACACAATGCTATAACTAGCGCGATTCGGGTTCCGAATTTTCCACCTGCAATCTGTTAGTATATGACATTCTTCTGAGAAAATACTTGCACCTAAAATTCAGCAAAATCAGACATAGAATGACAGGTTCAATATAATGATCATTGAGAATTGGGTGATTTGAAATGATTCCTTTGCGGATACAGATAAATCCGATTAAGAAATGGTTTGAATCACTAAATGATTCCAAGCTTTTGTGGGACACATGCGAACTGTCAAACCACGATCTGTGTCATCATAACGAAATCTGGGTGATGGGTGCATATCAAGGCATGATTATCTTTGCACTATGGGAATAAGGCTATTCTTGTAGCGCTATTAATGACTTAGCATAATTTGAATTTGTAAAGTTCAAACAGGCATATAAAGTGACACATCATTTAAAACCATGTCTTACAACTCCAAACTTAAATAAATTATTCAAAAATTGAAATGCAAACCTTAAGACACTAAAAACAAATATCAAAATCATCTGGAAATAGATAATGAAGCACAGGTAGGAAGGGTTTGGGATTAAGGTTTCTCACAAAATCAAAAGCAAAAATTTGAGACTAACAAAACCTATGAGAATAAGACGTGCTACATAATACAAAACTTGAAAACGAGAAACCCTAAAAGTACAAAATGTACAAAGCACTGCATAACCTTGCAACTTATGCATAATACTTCTCGAGGTAGAGCCCATTGCTAGGTTCATCCCAAGGGCTTATTTGGTAGCCAACTTGTAAATATTCTAGTTCAGTAAGAGGTCAAAAATCCATAATCATAGCTTCAAGGATAGCCTCATCTGAAGGAAATTCAACATATCGAAAACCAAGACTCTAAGACTCACCAATACCAAGGCTCGAGATCTCACAAACTATAAGATCATAATCAAGAGGAAGTGCCAGATTATTCAGACCAAAAGGGGAAAATAAATTCTTACATTTTCCCATTGGATACAAAACCTATTCAATTGCCAAGATCTCATCTCGAGAAGGTGAACATCACTATAAAGGATCCTTCTCAAAAGAAATTGAACATTGAGCATAAGACACCACACAATTCACCCGTGGAGGGGAAGACTCTACTCAAACACTAGGAACATATAAAGGAGAAAACTGAGATAAAGCCGGACTAGGATGGTGATTATCAGAAGAAAGATGAGAATGCTTCCATCGTCAGGAAAATGCATCACACAAAAAAACGTAGACACCACAACATTCACAACATAAACATAATCACATCCAAGAAGCATATTGAAGTCTAAAGGCCCTGACACCACTAACATACCGAATATGACAACCTTACCACCTAACATGATAGGAAATTGAGGAAGAACCCCCAAACATTCACTAGGTTTTCTATCAAAATCCAACAACTCACCGGTAGCTGAAACAAGCTTAGGAGAACCCAAAGATTTCCAATCCAAGGAGGATAAAATACTTGCATAGGATCCTTCATCTATAATACATTGATGAATTCCCATTGAATTAACTTTAACCATTATCTAGAAATGTGTAGAAGAAGGAAGACAGGGCTCAACAAGATCATTCCAATAAAATGAAACCATCCTATGACCTGAAGGGAGTGTACTTGAAGAGAGTGGAATACCCCCTTGTTTGGAAGGTACTGAAATGGACATACTAAATACATAGTTTAAATATGCATCACTCCCAAAAATAAGAGTGGGATGAACCGAAGATTGCATTAACAATATCACTTTGAAAGAATCGTCACTTTCCAAGAGAAGAGTGGGATCAATGGAAGATTGCATCAACACAACCACTTCCTCAACCACTGGTTGAAAAGGATACGAGAAAACAAGGTCAAGAGATGCTTCACCCTCCAAAAGAAGAGTCAAATCCGTTGGATCATGTTGTCATTGATGCCAATGGTTTGATTGATTGATGTTAGTGATTGATGTCAAGTGATTGATTGATGTCAAAGGATTGATTGATTGATGATTGATGTAATATAATATGTATTGTCCTTGATAAGAATGCATAGATGAAGATGGATGAATGAG
>SNQJ01S0008418.1:29244-114643 GCA_010110895.2 Picea sitchensis | reverse complement strand
ATATGAGGGTCCTTCAACTTCGTAAGGCCATAACTCTCAAACCGTGAGGAGTTATGTGACGTTCCACATACCAACAGAAATGGCATGGCATGTACTATCCATATAGAATAGTAATACCTACAAATATATCAAAACTCATACCATTATACATCAAACAAACTTGGGTCCATTACCCAAACCTTTGTGCTACCGAATTTGCTATCGGACTTTCTTCAAGGGTTGACATCAATGACAACCAAACCAATTAATCAACAGTTGCTATACACTTAATTTGGGAATCCTTTATAACACAAGGGTCAATTCCAAGGTCACATTGGGGCCAACAGAGTAATCAAACCTTCTTTGTTGGTCTTGGTGTCGATTATCGAATGTCCCCCCTTTTCTTTGGTATAGTAGGTGGTACCATAGAGGCCATAATATTTTAGACTTCCTACCCAAGGTGACAACACAGGGAAGGTGGTGTTGTACCTAGGATCGATGTTGTCTAGACTCACTCAGACTCCTTGGAGGGTTGTCAACAACTTGGTGAGGTAACTTTCACCAAGGTGTTAGTTCATTAAGAAGGTTGTCAACGTAACTTTCCCACCCATTGAAACTGATCCCCTTTGCGCATCAATCCTGCAATGTTGGATTCCTTCACCATCTAGTGATTCTTTGTGAGAAGATTTGTTTGCATGCTTGACTCCTAGATTAATTAGTGTGTGCTAGATAATACAAGTGTGAAAGAGTAACATTATGGTAATCATTATGAGCTTACTATGATACCAACAGTGATCCGGATTATTTTTGGCACGAAATGAGAGCGGAGATATAACATAGAAATATTCAGAGATATTGCACGAGAGACAACAATATAACAGAGATATAGCGGAAATATAAAAAGAGTCACAGATATACAGTAATACATGATTTCTATTAATGAAATAAATGTACAGAGACTGTAAAAGTACAGAGTGAAAGACTCGCTAGAATGGTGGTAGCTTATCTCTGAGAAGAGATGTGACCGCTACTCGCATCCGTGAGAAGATGATTACAATGAGGCTCAGAAGGCCTTTTTACAATAGATGGGAATGCCAAAAGTCCTAGACATCCAAAAACCTAACCCTAGGAGATGAAGCGCCAAAAGTCATGTGGGCCCTGTTTGGGTAAGTTAGTACATCAACTTCCCGGGGTTGTAACTTTTGCATACGATCTCCGTTTTAGGCGTGTGATAGCTCGTTGGAAAGGTATCGTTGAGGAGATTCATTTTGGGGGATCAATTATGCCTTCGGATATTATTGAGAACCTAAATATTGAAAAAACCTTCATTTGGACCCTCAAAATGGCCTCGGAAGTTAAAACCTGCTAAAAATAGTAAATTGCCAAAATGGTCAGAAAACTGTTTTGAGCCATTTGGAAAAGGTGGGTGGCCACTGATATCCACCTGGATCAATCCTCCCTCCTTAGGAAGCAATGGTCTCCATTGCGTTGAGTTCCCAAGGGAGAGGGAAAAGCATTTGTTGAATCTGCATCTTGGTGAGCTACTTGTCTTGTTGGAGACGTCGTGCTGCTTAGTTTGTGGAAATATGTCACGAACCTGTTGCGGTTGAGGCTGCTCAACAAGTCGAGATACATGACAGGATGATGTGTAGAAGGAATATTTTCACTTTGCTGCAGCCTTGTCAAACTGCTTCTGGTGGATAGAAGGTGCTTGGGCCAAGGATGTAGTGGTTACAGTATCCTTTTGTTCCCCTTTTGAACAGATTGTGGAGAAGATGAATTTTGTAGTATGAGATACTACCTTGCAGCACTGTTTAGTTGGGGCAATAGTTGGAACTACCTCTGGTATCCTGTAGAGATGACCCCCCAGAGTAATAATGACACTACGGGGTCGAGACTCATAGATAGCATGGCGTTTCCACATATCTCTACCTTCGGTATCCTATAGAGTTGACCCCTTTGAGTAATAATGACACTACGGGCCTAGATTCATGACAGCATGGCTTTCCACATATATGTATTGGCCCAAGAGAACATCACGCATATCCAGTTGGGGAAACATCACATAATACCTCATCCTTGAAGGTCGGATGCTATATGAAAATCGACATTGCTAGCCGACACGAAGATCTCGTCCTCGGCAAAGCCACCCGATGTTGTATTGTTTCAGGTGTGGTGTTGTCGATAATCCCAACCGTTGATGACTCCCATCAGATGAGGTTCTTTCCGGCTTCCTCTATCAATAAAATGCAAGGTCCCTTCACTTCACATCTGCGGAACAACACCGAAAAAGGCGCCCTCTTCGTGACCTCGCTATTCTTCTCAAGTTGAATTGTTAAGTGGCCGACAATAGCAGCGGGGTCCGTGTCAATGATCTGTCCTTTAAAATTATTTTCAAAATCATATTCCGAATCAAGGTTTGGCCTCGTTTTGATCCTCACGCACCAATGATCTGCTTTTCTTTGGAGCTTACATTCATCGGATGTGTTAGGGGATTTTTTGGAAATCACTCCATTTTCCAGTGTCCTTTCTTGTCTTCCCGTGACCCTTCTTTGCCTCGCGGTCTTGGACTCGTTTCAGAGACTGCTTGTTCGGGTCGCCTTGTCATAATACTTTTGCCAAGCTGTATGGATTTGCGTAATCTTAACTCCTTGTTCTGTGTTTAAATTTCCTCAGCTTCAATTTTAACAAAGATATCGACAAGCAAAAGACCGAAAGGATGATGTCCAAGAAATCCATTTCACTTTGGATGATCATGTAGAGCCCCACGATATTTCCTAACCAAATGTCGCTTCTTCGTAGGTCTCTTTGATACCTAGTTTGTTGCACAAGGTATGGAAGGTAATAGTGAACTACGAAACCGCTATTCCTCACGCTGTGGTCCATCTCATGTATCGGTCCTCATAGTTTCCAATAACAGTAATATCAGTTCTTTACCGCATCCACAAAATCCCAAGTGGGATCAAACAATATCAGAGTTCACAAATAAATTGCACACCAATCTGAGTATCAAAGAATCCGAGCGACATATGGTTCTGAAATACCGTGGGGGAGAGCCTTAAGGAGTGCTAAGGGGATATTTTCCTTGTCCTAAAATTATGAAATGTGAGAAATACCCTTCTAGCAGATTTTAACTATCTATCTAGGCATCCTCAGATTCATTTGACCTTCAAATACCGGAATATCAAAATTAACTCGTACCTTTAAAAGGCGAGTTGCCTCCAAAGTGTTCACTTGATGAAGATGCTTCTCATGCTATCGGTATGCTTGAAGGATGTGGGAAAATTCTCCATCATTTCCTCAGTCTCTCCTGTCTCGTGAGAGCTTGCTCAAGCAATGATTGATATGATCATTCTGCCTGCCGATTTTATTTTCTTCCACATTGAGAGGGTTCTGCGTGTGAGAGTGATTGTATTCAAGAGACAAACTCGACCCAACTTTCTATACTGTATTCTGCCGGGACATGCACTAAAACAATCAAGAGCAACCGCTCATACCACTCATCCGGATTATTTTCAAGGAAATGAGAGCGAGATAGTCATAGAAATATCTGTGAGATATTGTAATGAGAGACAACAATATAACAGAGATATAGCGAAATATAACAAGAGTCCTAGATATACAAGAATACACAATTTCTATCAATGAAAAAAATGTACGTAGATCAGAAAAGCATAGATGAAAAGACTCCGGCTAGAATGGTGGTAGCTTATCTCGAGAAGAGATGACCACTACTCGTGCACCCATGAGAATATGATTACAATGAGGCTCCGAAGGCCTTTTACAATAGACGGAATGCCAAAATTCTAGACATCCAAAAACCTAACCTTAGAGATGAAGCACCAAAGTCATGTGGGCCCCGCTTTGGGTAAGTTATACATCAACTTCCTGGTCAGAATCTCTTTGCATATGATCTCCGCTTTTAGGGCGTATGATAGCTCATTGAAAGGTATCGTCGAGAGATTCACTTTGGGGGATAAATAATGCATTTGGATATCATTGAGAACTCTATATTGAAAAAAAACCTTCATTTGGACCCTCAAAATGTGGCCCTCGAAGTTAAAACTGCTTAAAATAGTAAATCGCCAAAATGGCCAGAACTGCTTTGAGCCATTTGGAAAAGGTGGGTGGCCACCTATATCCACCTGGACATAAATAGGATTAGTAATTAAGTAGAACCATTGTACTAATTAGTTTTATAGCTTGATAGAACAATGCTTATAAATATCCAATTTCATAGACTATTCAAAAAATATTGATTAAAGAATAGATCATTTTAATTGTAATTTTAGAGTAATTCAGCGTTTTGATTTATATTTTCTTTCAAAGAGTTCTAATATTAATGAGAAAACATTTGTGTGTTCTTAAGGACTAACATTTTTTCTAACCTTTTATAAATTACATAGAGCATTAATGTTTCATCGCTTCCTACTAGCTTCCATTAATTTTTACATGTAAAGAGTTCAACCTATCTATTATGAATACACCTCTTTTAGTTGGACTTCATCACTCTTTTCATTTATTTTTCTACTCCCAAAGAAAATTGAATTCATGTTGTTGTCCTAAATATTCCATGCTTCACTATAGAAAAAAAAATTGTTGCATTCCATGCACAAATATATTTTGCATGAAATATTTTGTTTGAAAGCTCATCAATGCTCCATCACTAAGTTAAGAGTGGTTAGTTTCTCATGATTCATCACTAATTTAGTGGAGTGAACATTCCTCCTCGAAGAATCTCTAATTGTGTGAAATGATGAATCTCCCAATAAATGGGATCAAAATGATAATGGAATCATTGAACTTGTTGAAGAGAAAATAAGCATTAGAAAAAAATGTTGTCCAATATGAGCCTCCTCTCATAGAGCCTTACACAGTGTCACTATATAGATACAATAGAAAGAAACCACAAAGATCAATATGGTGATAATGGAATCCATAGGTCCCAACATTCATCGGGAAGTGACCAATTATCTATACCCTTGATATCAAAGACCCTAAGAAGAGAGTGATTGGCATGGTACCAAGTCAGCAGAAAAGAGGCGATTTTATCCTAATTGTAAAACACTGCTCTAGTATGTTTCCTTGACCCTTTGTGGTTTTCCACATGATTTTGTTTCCCCTTTATTTTATGCTGCCTTTGTCCTCACATCAGAAAAGGCACTTTTGGATGCTTTACTATTTATTATAAACTAATTATTGAATCTATCCTTTTTAATAATTGTCTATACAACTTAAATGTAATGTTAGTAATCTCCTTGGTGATATTTAAAGTTTCAAAAAAATTTTCAACAGAGATAAACTCTTCAAGGTAATCACTATCAAATCTTTCTCCTATGTACTATGTACTTTTTCTTTCACTTTCCATCTTTTGACATTATCTAATAGTTTATTTTATGCTCCCACATTGTATTCACAATGGACGTATCTTTTAGTCCCATTGACCTACTTTTTGTCATTTGTTGACATTAATAACATTATCTTATATTATCTACATCTCTAGAAATTGTTAACAACTAACCATGGATGCCTTTTCAATTTCAACAAGTTGTTTGGGATTGAATCACCTCTTCCATCTTCATTAGGAAACAAGCCACTGACTCTTAAGGTAAAAGTCTCTAACCTTTGGTGGAAGTTTCATTCATCTATTGTAGCCTTGTCCAAGCTATGAAATAATCCTCTGCATCTTGGACTTGTAGCAACTTATCATTTGTTATGGACAAATTTATTAACATCATAACCTATCTATTCTATGAGTGAAAAACTTATTTCCCATTCTCATCATAAGAGTTTATCCTACCCTTTCCTATGACCAATCCTAACAATCCATTTCATTGGAATCTGGTAATCATGCGTTGGTTCTAGACATTGAAATTGTGTCCATTGGAATTATTACTTGGGTTCAACAATATATACAACAAATGCACTAGTTTTTCTTAACAAATAAATGCCAAGCACCAATGGAATAATTTAACTAATCTCAAGAAATCAAAATTCACCTCCAAAAAATAGTTGTGTAGACACATTGCTATACCACCCGACACTATACCCGATGATGCCACATTGGCATCAATCCAACACCACCATTATATTGTTTGGTTCTAGTATAAATTTATTTTTTGTTTAATTGACTCTAGAAAACATTTTTTTGAGTAAAAAGTACAATTAAAAATTCTTCTGAAATTCTAAATTAGAAACTAAGTGTCTTGAACTTCAGAATTTTTACCTCTTTCCTAGATTTTCCCAGATATATTCCTTGAGAATTTACATCCTTAGGGCTGATATGAAATATAATAAAAACAATAGCAATAGTATATAATATTTCACTTCTTAAGATCCCTAATCCACTAGGCAATCTAAGAGAAAAGATATCAAGCTTATGACACTCGTTTCAACATTCTAGGGCAATCTTATCATGCATAAACTAGATCTAAAAGTCACTTTTCTCTATCAATGATGCAGCACTTCTACATACAAGAAAACACATGTATTCATTAGATCTATCTTCATTGAGCGAGGGAAGTTCAAGTATAATAGAGGAAATTGAGACATCTAGTAGGTCTAATAAAAGCAGATCAACTAGAGTTGAGAAGATCAAAAGAAAATTCCATAAACACATGAATTTTTTCTTGTGAAAGGGGATCATGTTCTTATAATCATAAGAGCATAGATGACATAGACGTTCCATTTCTGAGGTAGAAAACATATAGTGAAACCCATGGGTACCCAAGGATCTTCCTCAAATAAACACTAATTTTAGTGTCAATGAAAGGATATACCGCATTTCACCATCATCATTACATGGTTTTGGGATATTTTACATGGATGGCATAAATGTATGTTATGATAGATTAACCCAATTGATGAGTATGTCGTGGACTGCGACATCTACAAATATTGGATATAGCTAGTCCAATATACAAAAAATATCTCCGTGATATAAAATAGTATGTAGACAGAAATAATCAACCAAAAAATGGCAAGTATAAACAATGATATAAACTTAACAATACTCACAATAATACCATAATAACAATTAAAAGAGAACTTTGATTACCTAGAGAAATGTTCACTTCTACTCTTTGAGGGGAAACCTCCAACAGAGAAAATATCTATTACAATAATATCCAAGACAATATTTCTCATAATCTCTACTTCTATTTATACTAAATCTATCTATCAAAAAGAATCTAGAGGAAGATCCTTCTAGAAGTGGAAGCTTCATTAGGTCTTCTTGTTAAATTGGACTTATTCTTCCTATTGTTAGGCCTTATTAATATTGACCTTATTACAAGGAAATATATTATTCTACCCACTTGAGGGGTTAGTAGCTAGGGTCCCCAATATCCCCCTTAAAATCATTCTTGTACTCAAGGTTTGAGATGAGAAAATTGCTGCAAAATAGTAGTTGGCTCCTAGGTGGCACTCTCATCTAGAGTTGTATCTTCCATTGAACTAACACTTCCTTTATTGTGCATTGATGAAGATCTACCACATTGGTCCAAAATGGCTTCTTGTGGGTTGCAACCAGATGGATCCTTCTTCACCAATCTCGAGAAGGCTAGTTTTAAGTTTGGCACTTAGTGTCAATCACCTCTTTAAGAAGGAGACATGAAAACAGATGGAGCTTGGAAGAACTAGGAAAACTTGATGATAGACCACCTATCCCACGTGCTTGAGAAATGTATATGACCATTAAATTTTGGGGTGAGTTTCTAACAATGTTCATCTTGAGTGAAGTTTGTTTATATAAGGTGTAGAACAAATACATGTTCCCTTTCAACAAATTGATGTTTTGAGCGACCTTGAACGACTTGTTGCTTCATGCAATTCTAAGATATAACCAAATTCTCTTTGAGGGTATGGATACTAGCCTCTCGAACTGTAAGTGTTTGGTACAACACTTCTTACCATACAGTTTCTCGCATGGCTCCTTTTGAAGCATTGTATGAGAGAACCGATGGTGGAGTTTGGCCATATACTTCTCCAGAAGGAGTCATGTGAGTATTTTTTATGGTAAGATGTGTTGTACTACAATTCAGCTAATGGTAACCATTGATCCAATTGATTTTCTTTCAGAGGCAAAACACTCAAATAAGTCTCCAAACACTTGTTGATAACTTCACTTTGACCATCACTAGGGATGATAGGGTTGTGCTGGAGATTTACTTGGGTGCCCTCAGAGTTCTAATAGCTTCTTGCCAAAAATTTGGTGAAAGTGGGGTCTTGATCATAATGATAGAATGAGGCATGGCATGAATCTTGAAGACATGATCCATGCAAACGCTCAGCTATAGTGGACGCAGAAATGGATGCCAGGAGCATAAATGACCATTTTGGAAAGATGATCAACGCACTTCACCAAGGATGTGACTCCACTTCATCCTTATTTTAGTAATCCCACAATGAAATCCATAGATATGTCTCTCCAAATAGTGGGTGGAATTGGAAGCGGTTGAAGTGTGCCATGGGATTTTATTGTTTCTTCCCTTGTTACATTGACAAACATCACATTTGGCCACAAAAGTGTGAACGCCCTTTTCCATACCATCCTAAAATAGAACTTTTGGACTGGCCATAGGTTGCCTTTTGGTAAACCCTAAGTGCCTAGTAGTGGGTGCAGCATGAAGCCTGGGAAGCACCATGGATTTAAGTTGTGACTATTTACATAAATACAAAATGGCATTTGTAGTGAAGCTCATCATTGTGCCACAAGTACCTTAGGGAAACTAGAGAATTGTCTTGCAACCTGCTGGATCGTGTATGAAATTTCCAGGGATTCAGCCATTCCTAGAGAAAAAATTGGAGCCAATCTAGGACAAATGGCTGATAGGGAGAAAAGGGACCCCTTCATCTTCATATTTTGAGAAAGATGTCAACAACCACATTTTCCTTTCTTGTAAATGATCCATAATCATATCCAAAGATATTAGGTATCCATTTTTGTTGCTCTCAAGAGGAAGGTCATTTTGCTCCAGAAAATACTCTTGAGGCTTGGATGATCTGTCTTAATTTGGAAGCATTGTCCCAAGAGATAAGGACGCCGTAATTCAAATGCATGCATTACTAACATCTTTTAATATATTGATTGGCCAAAATGGTGGTCTGACAATTGTTTTCTAGTAAATGCCAAAGGCCAACCCTATTGCATAAGGACTGATCTACCCTCTTCTAGAGGCATCAAATTCTAGGATAAAGGTATTTGTGAAATAAGGAATGGACAAGACCAAACTAGTGCACATAGACTCCTTCAATGCTTGAAATGTCTGATCAACTGCTAGAGTCCAAATGAAAGAATTTCATTGCTAGAGCAAATGAGATATGCCAGTAATCTTCCATTTCATTATAAAAATTATATAATATAAACCCATACAAAACTATTAAATATTTTGATAGTATTGGGGCGAGGACAATCTTGAATTACTTCAATATTCTTAGGATCCACCTTGACAATTTCAAGCACAATAATATGACCCAAGTACTCGACTTTTGAGGTACCAAAGGCACATTTAGAGTGTTTGAGGAAAATTTGATGCTCAGAGAGTAGATGAAGAACTTGATCCACATGGTAAGATGGGATTGCCATAAGATTTATAGATGAGGATATCACCAAAGGAAACTAAGACAAAATGACTTTGTAGAAAAGGACGGAAGACATGGATTCATGAGGATTTGGAAGGTGGAGGGGAATTATATAGGCCAAATGGAGATGACCAAGAACTCATATAGTGACCATCAAGATTTGAAAAGCGCCTTTAGGATGTTTGTCTCTGTATATGGATTTGGTGATAGCCTAAATGTAGATCAAGCTTTGGTGAAATATTGAGCACCACTAAATTCATCCAAGAGATCATAAATGAAAGGAATGGGAAACTTGTCCTTGATGCTTAGTTTATTGAGGGCACAAAATTCAAGAAACATGCACCAAGTACCTTATTTTTAAGCATCGTTGACCTCAAGGAAAGAATAATAAGGGTTGGTATTGGGGTGAATAACACCCATTTGGAGCAATTCCTGCAAGATTTTATCAATTTCATTATTTTTGGAAAAGTGGATGATGATAAGGGAAAACATTGGGAGGAAGAATGCAGGTTACCCTTGGATTATGGAAAATAGGAGAATAACAAGGAATAAAAGGAAAAATGTGAATTGCACGAAAGACACAATGACTATTATTGGGTCGGGCGTGAGCAAAGAGCAAAAAAGGCGGAGCGAAGTCCGAGAAAGAAACTGTTGGATGGTGAGATCGAGGATGACAGATCAAGAAGAAAGAAGGATCGGACAACTCATCAAGAATAAAAAACCACCATTAGATGTCGCCGGATCACCAACAAAAGAATGAAGGAAAGTTAGGTTGGCGAAGCCCCCGAAAATGTAATAAGTTGACCTAGGGTTTTAGACACCTGGTCGGTATCTAGGGTTTTGACACTCCAGGTTTTGGCCTAGGGATGTCAATGAGTGATTGTAATATATAAATAAGAACCTACACGAGGGAAAGAGGTTCGATCTATGATGCAGAGATTCTCATAAAGGCAAAGCCAGTCAGCAGACGTAAGTGGAATAGATGGACAAACCAACACAAGTTTTGAAATTGTCTCAAGATACTGCACCAACCTTAAATGTGATTAAAGAGGCATAATTTATATTGTAATTAGACCTGAGGTCCTAGAATTTCGCCCTCAAGTAGATAGAGGCATTTATGTTGGGATGATTTGTTAAGTAGATAGAATTTAATAGATTAGACAGCTTTGAAAGAAAGAGGGGAAACGGATATAGACACTCTCATTGTGCATTTGTATTATTATTGAAGCCAGAAGAGCATAGAAGAGAAGCGAGATGTGGAAGAACACCCATGTACAAAGTTTGAATTAATAGAAGAGGTTGATCCAAATCCATGGTTTTGTGTTTGTCTCTGTGTATTGATGTTGAATGCTATGCTCGTGAGTATTTACTTCATGTTATGCATTTGTTTTACATACTATGTATGAATGATTTCTTCGTTGAGTGCTCTTGAAAATATGAGAAAGGAAGCAGGAGAAATGTGAGTTTCAATTGTTTCTCTATCTAAGGCGATTCTCGCAAGGAGTGCAGTTGAAGTCGCCCGCAAGGAGTGCATTGACAAAAGGCTCGTAGTTTAATCCTTTGTTCTCGCTCACCTTAAGGAAATTAGGTTAAGGTGGAGCCGCGGTAAGGAGTGCGCAAGCTAAGTGAGCATCAGCTTGTGAATCCGAAAGCGGCGCTGAAAGATCGCTATCAGAAAGCAGAGTCAAAGAACTCAACACTTAGACGTGTTCGAGGATCGCTACAAGGAGTGTGTGCAAGGATCTTTTTGAAAGCTCAAAATTGTGTGGAGTTCAGGAAGGACAAGGCTTTCAAACTCATCAAAGAGAAGCACAGGGAATTTTTTCCATGGAGTGTTTGAAGAGGCTGCAGTTACTGCCAGGAGGGACCACTTTCAAAAAAGAAATATTGGGTTCATCCCGTAGAAAACATCAAAGAAGAAGAGATCATGGTCAATCTTTTGGGAGGATGAGAAATCCCGTCAACCGTTTGATCTGAAAAAGAAGTGAGGAGGTTATGGCCACGCCCGGAGTTCAATATCTAGAGGTCGCGAGCTCTTGGATCATTGATCAGTTACCCATAAGCCATCTGATCTGACAGGAGTTACATAGTGTTTAAAGCCCTCGTGAGAAGAGTAAGAACCACGAGAAGCATCGGGATATCGAGACATCGAGGTTCGGGAAATCGGTCTCGTGATAAGAGGTAAATGTGGAAGTCCATCGAAAATACCGATGAGTCCGTAATCGCCCATCCTGAGGACGCTGCGGTCGATCGGCGGATCAGGAAATCGGTATTCGTGAAATTGGGGGGAATCGAAGGCCAAAGCATTTTGACAATTGAAGTTGTGAAACCCTTTGTGGGAGATCCGAGCCATTGATCTCGAAGGATCACTCAATCGCCGCTGATTTTGAAGTTACGGATAAGCGCCCCGGTGACGCTATATCGAATCCATGACGAAGATCGATCTCCAGGGCGAGAGATTTAATACATTTCAACACTCGAAACCCGGAATCCTAATAGAAATATGTGACTACGCCATAAGAGGAGGTCACGTGGATAGAATGCATAGCCCGGAGGCTAAGGCACAAAGGGAGCGCATTGGGATATTGGAGATTGGGAAATCGAATCCAGTTGGTCGACATTGGGAATTTGAAACTCAAACCCGATTTATCCTTCCACGGCCAAGAGAATAAAGTGGACCGCCTAAAGACCGTAGCGCCGAAAAGACCTCGTGGGTCAATTTCGGCGAGATTCCTGAATCAAGAGCCATTCCGCTCGAGGGAGGAAATTGGATGATCCTTAAGACTAGGAGGTCAGCACAAAGGCCTCGGTAGGTGCCCGTGACGCATCAAGTGGGTATCGAGTCAGAAAAGCTTTGCCGGCTCAGGGAGGAAGGAATATTCACCATGCCACCAAGGAGAAGAGATAGACAATCACCTGATCCAGAGGAGGCAAGGGAAACGCCCAGAGGAAGGGAGAGAATGTGAATCCGTATAGAAAGAGATCCGTATAACTTACGTGGCTAGAGTTATGCATTACGTGGAGATAAGACAAAGGTGCAATGCTGATGCAGGAGATATCAGTGAGTTTGAAAATGAAGATGATGTTGGATATGGAGAAGAAGAAATCCCAACAAAAGATGCAGAAAATGAGATTACTTTGAAGCCATTGCAAGAATGGGTGAAGGTAAAAATGAATTTCATTCCAAATTATGAGGGAAACTTGGTGCAGAGGAGCTTCTAGACTGATTAGAGCTCTAGACACCTACTCTGACTATGAAGACATCGAAGAGGACAAGAAAATAATACATGCGGTCACCAAGCTGAAGGGAAACGCAACCTTATGGTGGGACGAGATACAAGAAGACAGACGCTGCAAAGGCAAGCAGAAAATTAAGAGCTAGAACATGATGATTGCAAAGATGAAGGCAAATTCATCCCAAGAGACTATCAAAATACTCTGTTCAGGAGAAATTTAACCCTGGATAGAGTTTCATGATGAAAGGAATATACCTAAGATTTTATAGGTTGCATATCATTGCGTCATCGGAAAGCAATGACAGTGCGGCTGGCAAGGAATGGCCCGAGATATGAGATTCAGGATGAAATGAGCATGGTAACCATCCCGACTATGGAGGATGCTTATCAGACGTCTCTGAAAGCTGAGGAGAAGATAAGCCATAAACAAAGTCAGAGAGTCCGAGGCAGAAGTCAGCCTAGAGGTAAATCAGCCTGTCTGTGCCTAGAACCCATATAAGTCCGGCTGAAGATCACCGGAAGAGACCCCGTGACTTGAAATGTAGAGAGGTAAAGTCTTACAAACAGGGAAACACGGTTAAAAGAAGATGTAACAGGAGTGAGAGGAGATTATGCCGGTTAACAACACTTCTTTCCCTCATACTCAGAGGTAGAGGAAGAGGAAGAGGTGGAGTAACTATTTCACATGCTGAAAGAATGGGCACAAGTCTTAATGAGTGTCCAGAGAAAAAGAAAGAAATCGGAGAGACTCACATCGCCGAGCACAAAGGCGAGATGCCGAGGTGGGAAGACATTGAAGGTAGATATCGCGATGATAAAGGTCTTCTTAACTTTAGAAAGGAGATGGATAATTTAGCATAGAGGAACAGTCTTTTTTTAGGATTGCTTGCAAAACCAAGGATAGGCTATGCAAGGTCATCGTGGAAAGCAGTATCATAGACAACCCGTGATTCACAGAGAGATGGTAGAAAGTTGAGTCGAGGACTTACTAATCATCGGCTCATATAAAGCTCTTTGACTACAAAAGGGACATCAGAATCCACCAACAATGCTTGGCTGAATTCAAGATAGGAGGATATAAATGATAAGATATTATGTGATGCTATTCCCATGGATGTTCTTTTGTCACCCATTGTTTGGTAGATTGTGGAAATATGATAGAAATGTGTTCTTGCCAATGGAGGATGAACAATATTGTACACCGAGAAGAATGGGAGGACACATGAAGCGTTAAGCCCAATAAAGGATAAGGAGGCAGTTTCTAACGTAAGAAACATCAGATTTGCTGAGGGGAAAGAACTTCCATCGAGGTGAAGAAGAAAGAAGATTCATAGTTCATTGTGGTCAGAAAAACCAAAAATTGTTCTGACCGGCACAAGAGCGGACATTTCAAGAGGAAGTTCAGAACCACCGAAGAGTTCATTGACATAGTAGTGGACAAACAACCTCATTCGTTGCCACCAATCAGAGTGTGATTCATCATATTGATATCATACCAAGAGCCATTTTTCCAGACAAATCCGCTGCATGTGCTGATGCCGCAAGAAAAATGAAGAGGTTAAAAGGCAAGTCTAGGAGTTGTTGGACAAAGGATTACTGTGGAAAGCTTGAGTCCAGGGTTGTTCCATGGGCATTCACCTAAGAAAGATGGAGGCCGGAGGATGTACCGCATCATGGGGTGATTAAAATAACCATCGCACAGATTTACCGCTAAGCGATGCATGATTCGATGGATTTCTTGCTGAGCCAAGCATTTTTCAAAGATCGAATGGAAAAGTGGATATCACCGTGATTCTATGAGAGAGGGTGATGAATGGAAACAACATTCAAAACCAACGAAGGGCTGTATGAATGGTCGGTTATGCCGCCATTTAACAAAATGCACCAAGCATTTATGAGGTTGATGAATGAATTCCTTAAGGATTTCATCGGAAAATTTGCTATCGTATATCCGGATGATATACCGATTTTCAGTAAACGGACGCGCATGGAACATCCAAGCATTTTGGCCATTGTGATGAAGAGATTACAAGAAGAGAAGTTGTTGATAAACATAAAAGTCCCTATTCATGAAAAACAGATTCCATTTATTTGGGGTTTATTAGCTTCGTGTGATGAGTTGAGGATGATCCGTAAGGTGGAGGTGGACCAAAATTGGCCATCACCAAG
Organism: Picea sitchensis; assembly: GCA_010110895.2. NCBI lineage: Eukaryota > Viridiplantae > Streptophyta > Pinopsida > Pinales > Pinaceae > Picea > Picea sitchensis. The sequence goes on along the minus strand of SNQJ01S0008418.1, from coordinate 99,677 downwards.
AATATTTGAGGTGAGAAGTTTTCAATGATTGTTAGTTTCTACGGAAAGTTCATTAGGAATTTCAAAGGAATTTGTGCACCAATATTGGACAAAGTCAAGAAAAGACAAATATTTTCATTGGACTAAAGAAGTTGAAAAGAGTTTCTGAATTTTATTGAAGAGGAAGATCATTTAACAATCGGCCTCGGGTGTTGCCCGATTTTCAAAAGACATTCTTGTGAAATGCAATGGTTGATTGGTAATCAGCGCCTTGAGTCAAGATGACATGCCAATTGCATATTTCAGAGAGAAACTCGATGAGGCGAAGCTGAAATACTCCACATGTGATAAGGAATTTTATGCCATCATACATGCATTGAAAAAGTGGAGGCATTATTTGGTTCCAAAGAATTTATTCAGAGCATGATAAATCATGCATTATGCTTTCAGGACCCAACAGGATAAGTTGAACCAGAGGCATGTTAAGTGGGTTGAACATGCAAAATTTTGAGACTGTTGTGATTAAACATATTTATGGTATTGCTAAATAAATTTGCTGGATGCTTTGAAGCTGAAGAGTTTGTTGCTGCGGTGAATTCAAAGGAAAACATCGGGTTTTGATGATCCTGAGATACGTATCGTAGATGATCCGCATCAAGGAAGCTGATGAAGCATGTAATCCAGTTCTCAGGGATCGGATTCCATGGATAGAATACATGATCTAGGCGCAAGATTGTTATTGTGCTGAAATCAACTGCGGTATTCAATTGTTCCATGAGGAGAATCTCCGGCTGAAAAACATATTGGAGGATTGGTCGGACACTTCCGTCATGACAAGACATTCGCAAAGCTGATCGAGCTTCGTTACTTTACCGGATGTGAGTAGAGGTCAACATATTTGTGGACAGATCCAGGATTTGCCAACATTCGAAGGGGAGAAAGGAATGCGGTTTTATCAACCATTGCCCATAATTGTAAGGCCGGGATGCAAATTATACATGGATTTTGTATTGGGATTGCTAAGGATGCAAAGAGGATTTGATTCATCTTGTGGTGGTGGATATATTTTCCAATATGGAACATTTTATCCCATGTCATAAAACCGATTACTAATTGGCATCGCAAAACCTATTTTCAAGAGGTCATTTGACTTTCATCATTACCAAGGAACATAGTCAATCGTGGATAATGGGTTCATAGGGCATTTCGGAGAAACCTATGGAAAAGCTAAGAATGAACTTTGTTGGTTAGTTCAGCATATCATCCCTCGCATGTGATGGACGTGATAGAAGTGGTAAAATAGTCTAAAAAGATTTATTATAGCTTGGTGACAGAGCACCACAGCAGCTTGGACAATATATTTCCGCAGGCAAAGGGTGAGGCTTCTATGATAAATCTACTCAAAGGAATAGGAGCATGCGGATGTAGAAATCCATTCCAAATTTTATGCATGCAAAATTTAGGAATTTCAATTGAGGGATTCAGGACAGACTGTTACTAGGAGCACTAGTGCAGAAGATTTTAGCAGAAGTGATGAAGGAACTTCAAATCCAGGTGAAAGAGCGACTATTGAAATAAAGTCAAGAGTATAAGCGCAGAAAAGATCAACACAGAAGAGAACTTCAATTTGAGGTGGGTGATCTGGTTCTGGCACATCCAAGGAAAGGTCTCGAAGGGGAACACATAACAAATTGAAAATGAAGAAAAATCGCACTTCAAAGGTCTTGAAGAAAATAGGAGAAAATGCTTATGAGATTGAATTACCCGATGGGATCAATATCTCCGATATTCAATGTCTTAGATTTATAACCATATAAACCTAAGGACACAGAAGCAGAAAATGAGAAACCAATGATCCAGTGGACAAAGAAGATACCTATTGCAGAGAAGCCACAGATGGAGGACATACTAGACGGATAAACGAGTGGGCTAAGAAGACCAGTATGAAAGAATATTTGAATATTTGGTCAAGGAAGGGCCATCCAAATGAATATGCCAGTTGGGAGACTAAAGAAGAGATACATAAGCACACGATCATGAAAGAGCTCATGGACAAGAGCCCATGAAATTTTCGCTGAGGGATATCGATGCAGAGCATCTCTACGCCGTTACGAAGCCAACATGAATGCAAGGAAATTAGGACAAAACCAGCCATTGCCTTGAAATTGTTCAAGATAATGCACCAACCTTAAATGTGATATTAAAGAGAGGCGATTTCTTTATATTGTAATCATACCTTGAGCGTCCTGCTCTTGTCTGACGTAGATAGAGGCATTTATGTTGAGATGAAATAAGCAGATAGAATTTAATATTAGATTAGACATTTTTTAGAAAGAAAGAGGGAAATGGGAGTAGACACCTCATTGTGCATTTGTAATATTATTAAAGGTAAAGACATAGAAGAGAAGCAGAGATTGTGGAAGAACACCCATGCATACGTAGCTTGAATTAATAGAAGAGGTTGATTCAAATCCATGGTTTTCTCTCGCTTTGTTCTCTCGGTGTATGTATGCTGAATGCCATGCTCATGAGTATTTACTTCTATTATGCATTTGTTTTACATACTATGTATGAATGATTTCTTGGTTTCGAGTGTCGAAATCCGAGAAAGGAAGTAGCGTAAAATGAGTTTCAATTGTTTCTTATCTCAGGCGATTCTAGCGATAATTTGAAGTTGTCCGCTAAGGAGGCGCTGACGTATGCCTGTGTAGTTTAATCCTTTTGTTCTCCGCTCTTCACCCAAGTGAAATTAAGCATGGATCCGTGGCAAGGAGTGCATAGGCTAAGGAAAGTCTCACTGTGTATCTATGAAGCGTGAAGATCGCTGGTCGTTGTAAAAGCGCAGAGTCGAAGAACTCAACACTTGGAAGTAAGTTTGAGGATTGCCGCAAGGAGTGCGCAAGGATCTTCTTGAAAACCTTAATTGTGTGGAGTTCAGAAGGACAAGGCTTTAAACCTATCAAAGAGAAGCACAAAAGAGTCCGGTGATGTGGGAGGTTTGAACAGCGTTGCAAAGTTATTGCAGGAAGACCGCTTTTCACAAAGAAATACTGGGTTCATCCCGTAGAAAACATCAAAGAAGAAGAGATCGACGGTCAGAATCTTGTGGAGAGGATTTATGAAATCCCACCAGTCGTCTGATCTGACAAAGAAGCAAGGAGCGATCACGATTCGTAGAGTCCGTCAGGGTCACGATGTTGATCGTTGATCGGGCCACTCCATCAACCGGCCCGATCGGACAGAGTTGCATAGGGTTTGAACTCGAGGAGTGCAAGAACCCGAGGCATCGGTTTGGAAATGTCCCATGGATAAGATATCGAAGTCCATCTTGAAAATCCCGACGAGTTCATAACTATCCATCCTTGAGGACGCCAAGTGGTCGAGATCGGGTTATCAAAATATTGGGGTATCGACATTCGTGAAATCGGGGAATCGAAGGCCAAAGAATTTCAACAATTGAAGTTGTGAAACCCCGAGGGAGATATGGAGCCACTGATATCAGCGACTGACCACCATCATTGATTTTGGTTACAGTGGAAGTGCGTCCCGGTGACGTCATATCGTGAATCCATGAGTCAAAGATCGTGGATCCCATGGGTGAGAGAGATTTATCATATCTCCACACTAAACTTCAACTCGATAGGGAATATGACTCGGCCATATAAGAGGTGGTCGTGTGGACTAAAGACTTATCTAGGTGGGGATAAGGCAACAAAGGAGCACATCAAGATATTGGATATCGAGAAATCGAACCGAAGGGTTGAGACATCGGGAAATTGAAAACCCGAAAACCCGATTTTCTATTCTTCCATCGCCGGCTAAGAATGTTGACCACCTAAAACCGGTAGAAGTGATGAAAAGACTGGTATCAGATTGAAGGAGATTCCATTGGAATCTAAAGATTTGACCTTTAGCCGAGGGAGGAAATCGAATTGATCCTAAGACTCGAGAGGTCGTGCACAGATCTGCTGAGGTAGGTACCGCGACTTCTATCAATCTAGTAGCTATTGCTGTTACTATTGTTGTTGTGTGATTGAGTGAGTAATATTGGGTGAGAGGGAAGTGTTGAGTAAGAGAGCCTTATATATTATAAGATCTTCAGCTAGGTGATAAGATCAACCCCTAGCTAGGTGTGAGGGAGGAGAGATAGAGAGAAGAAGAAAGAATATTTGCTAGTTAAGAGAGAAGAAAAGAACCCAGATACCATTAATAAGCATTATAAAGCACGCTTTGTGGATGTATCCTGAGAGGGGTGAACTAATGACATTTTGTAGTTATGTGATTGATGCTTTATCTTTGTCTTTTGATTTACTGTTATTGCATTATTGTGGTAGATATAATAGATGTATGGAGTAGATGTAAGTTGATAAGTGATATATTCATACTGTATTTTTCTAGCATTGGATCCACTTGATATTTACCTTGGCTGTAGATATCTCTGTCCCGCAACCCCCACATAGTTGCTTCAAGTGAGACTACATCTACCTCACAAGTGTTGCCAAAATGGCCAGTAGTTAGGGCTTGCTGGTGCGCTCTTGGAGTCAACTCGGTCCACTTATGCCAATAGCTGTGGAAACAAGGGTATTGAATGATCATGAACACTCCTAATAAGGCTGGTCCCCGAGGAGTGGAAAAAATAACATGGTGTTTGGATATGATATATTGGAGTTTATGATGCACAAAGGGTGTCTCAATCGAGGAATAGAATGGAGTTGAGAAATAAAAATGGAGTTGCCTTTCTTGAGGAGATTTTCCATGACAGGAACCCATGATCCAAGAGAACCAGCCAGAGACCTGGAAGTGATACCTTTGTCCCTCCTATTGGAATTGCATGGTTAATTCCTTAAAAAACATAATAATGGGACCCAAAGTGCATAACCATTCAACACCTAGCACAATGTCACACCCGCCCATTTCCTGAAGGAAAATATGATATTTTAGGTGGTAATGTCTAATCTGAAGACGTACATTTTCACAATGCAGACCCACTGTTTCCTATCATGATTTTAAATTTATTGACAACACGTATATATAGAAATTGGTTTCTAGGCAATGTGATGTGGATGGATAAAATTAGGGTGCTACTAATCACAACTGTGATGATGGACCTTCCTATTCTATTATAGCCAATGAGCTTTGAAGGTTTGGGAGTAGATAAAACCAGTTGAGAGAATGCAGAGAAAATGAGTGGTTCAACTTCAAGTGGGTCAACAGGATCATGGGTAGCATCAGGAAGGGATGGATCTTCAACAATTGGAACTATCATGATCTTCTTCAAGAACATCTTCGAATGGCCATAAAAATATTTTATTCCTTACACTTGTGCACTGAAAATATTTTAAAATACAATTATAAAGAAGACCTCACTGGCATTCACCCATTTTATCTCTAGTTAATTTATGGACCTTGAGGGGGGCGACAGAGGGGGTTGGGATTAGTGGGGCGTGGGTGAGGAACAAAAGAAAGCTTTATTCGAGAAAACAACTTGTTGGGCTTCTTCAACACGTTTAGTAGTTTCCAACCAATTCTGAGGGAGGGCCATGAGAACTGGGATCAAATTTCATCCTTTAGCCCACTGAATAAAACATTCATGGAAGAAAGCATCCGACATGCCCTCACTTGATGAAAATGTTCAAAAGTAAATATAAAGTCTTCCATCATGCCAAGTTATTTCAACTTGGTCAAACAACTAAGATAGTGGGTATAGGTGTCAAAGCGATCATAGAGCTCAACAACAAACTAGGTTCAAGAAATATACTTCCTTTGATATGACTTTTACACTCATTTTACCTATTGCTATCATCTGTGTATAGATATAGGATATATATAGAAGTTTGGCTAATTCATCAATAATACTCATGTGAGAAAGTGGTTACTGCTCCATTTGATTGACTAACCTATAGGATCATAACTATCAAATGTATTGACCCTCAACACATGGGAAGATAAGGGTCACAGCTTGGGTGCTAGGAGTTGGATTTCAGAAGATGCAGAGAATGAGAGAGGATTCAACAACATTAGGGTTGGTCTCATGGAGGAAGGAATCTCAAGATGTTCAACAACCGATCCACACAGACCTGAGGGTGTTAAACATTCATGAATCTCAAGGCCCATGGTACTGGGAATTTTTTCTCGACATGGGTTTCTAATTGTGAAAGGAGGGAATCGGTAGAGGTAATTTCAGGGGTCGCTTGATTGATGGAAGCATGCAGGTCTTGGTTTCAAGTGGTGGTCATTTGGAGAGGGGGGAGTGCGGGTAAGGAAAAATAGGTTGGTGGGACCAAAAAAAGGACTTATAAGGATAGGTACCATGTGGCAATCAGGGAAAGAAGAGAAAAATAATGGAATAGGTAGAAAAATAGTGAAGTTGAGAGGGGCTCGGGTCCACTGGAAAAAAATGTTAAAAATGAAATGTATGTGACTGGGATCAGGGAGAAAAGAGGAAACCAATGGGATATGTCTCAAATAATGGTTCCCACAAGATCTAGAATTTTATTTTTTTTTACTCCCCATGAGTTATATATCACTCTAATCAAGCAATATTGCAAAGGATGAAATGCCCAAATTCTAGTAGTAGGAAGAAATGTGTAGTAATTTTGGCAACCTGAATGCGTGAGACACAAATGGTAATAGATCTTGTTTTTTCTATTTTTGCTCTCATCCCAAGGGTTAGGGTATTCATGGTCTCTATAGACAAGGGTTTTCCTATGCTATAGCTCCTGAGCATATCGTGGTGTGGGGTCCAACAATAGTACTCATCCCAATATCTCAGCACCAACTAAGGAGGCTAGATCTGTCTTTAGCCATACTCACTCCGACTACCTAGGGTACTCAGACATTATTTCCTAAGGTTGTCTCCCTGTGGCACTATAGCAGCCAGCGACCATTGGTTTATTCATGAGGGCTCTGTGAGATCTTATAGGTCAGTATATAGGTGTTTTCTTATGTGCTCCCACTAAGGGGTACCAACAAGGGTTACAAGGGTACACATATGTTCACTTAAGTACCACTTGTATTTATTGCATGTATGAATCCTCAACTGGTTTCCTTTTAAAGAATAACAGATCCGGTGTAGCTTTAAAAGATGCTAAAATATGTCTCACTCGAAAAAATTAAATTCCACAAATTCTCTCAGGAGGAAGGTGCTCGATACCATATCGGTGGGCTATTCTAGATAGAAATAGTATGTGCGTAATTGTAAAAATAATTAACCGGAAATGGAAGATAAACATACACTGAAGAGACTATCACTGAGATTCATTACAATAATATCCAAGATAACATTTTTCATAATTCTACTTCATTTATACTAAATCTATCTATCCAAAAGAAAATCTAGAGGAAGATCCTTCTAGAAGTAGAAGCTTTGATTAGGTCTTCTACAATTGACTTATTCCTCCTCCTTTATTGCTAGGCCTCATTAATATTGACCTTGACATACTGGAAATATATTTATTCTACCCACTTGAGGTTAGTAGGCTAGGTCCTTACCATATACAAAGTATGTAAAGACATGTCTTGAAAATCCACATTATATACAAATGCTAAAAGACAATGATCAAAAATAAAGGAGAAAACTATCTATATTACTGCATGGCCAAAGTATGTGGAAGGTGGTTTTATAACATTACATGAATTCACACCAAAAAATAAGAAACCCACCACATTTGAGGGGCATGAAGGAACCGTGGTATTCAGATGTGTGCAATAAAAATCAATAGTTGCAGGAAGAGTTATTGATTGATTACAATTTGAATCTAATAGATATAGATGTTGCTATTATGGAGGCGGTACGTATACTAATTTTCCCAAATATGTAAGAAACCACTCTTATATTTTATGATTTTCTTACTATGTTCTTTACAGTGTTAGTCCATTTGGAGAGCTTAGGTCTATTTACCTCAGTATCTTATTTTTTATCAACAATAACATTCCTTGGATGTCAATAAAGAAGGAGGATTTTCATACATTTGATTTTATTTCTCATGATATTGATCAAGGTTCTAATTTTACTAAAATGTGGTAGGGATGATCGTGGTAAACCAAAAGTGTCCTCAGAACAGGTAAAAGAACAACAATTTTTGAATCAGATTAATGTGCATTTTTTTTGTGTGATGATTAGTTATTTTATTTGTTTACATAACCTAATTATCATTTATTTTGATTAATATGTAGTCTGTGGGCCATGATGTTGAAGATGATTCACTCATCGAAAGGGATTTGTATGAATCCACCAACCCTATGATTTTAGTTTTAATTAAAAGATCGATAAAGGAAACAAGGAACTAGCCCACTTGTTAGATATTCTAGATCAACTCCTGAGGTCGAAGAAAGGATCAGATAAGTTATGAAAATTCTTAAGACATATAAGGTAATAAACTATAATTTCAAGTGGTTTTATTTTATGTCACAAGATCAATTATGAAAGCTTGATTTTTAACTCTTACATTATCTAAATGAAAAAATGTTTTCTTCTTATATAGAGATTTTGGATCATGTTGACACCCATACGTGCTTTGGTGCCGTAGTAGTGGCATTGCACAAATTCCACAGGATCCCGACACAGGCCCTCATATAGCTTCCAGGACACAACTATTCATATCTCCACCTTCCACAACATTGGGTGGGATCCACGACATGCACACCTAGGAAGAGGCCACACAAATAGGCTCTGGAGGTGGCATAAAGATGAGGTTGATGATTTGACCAACTACATGGTTGATTTTCCTAAAGAAAGACATGTGACCAGCATAGGGACCCTTAATGGAACATTTATGGTCAACGAGGAAGGGCTTCCTCCATTGAAGAAAGCAGTCCCATGTAATTTTAAAATTTTAATTGTTTCATGTCTCTATGTAGAGACAACATAAATCATCTAAATTTATTGTTTTAAATTAATAATCATATATTTGTATTTAGGGAACAATGATTTTTATAGGTCCTCGGAGAATAATACATTTTTGATTTTTATTTTGGGCCTACTTTCATATGCAAGAGGTGGAATTTTCATAATTCCAACCTCAAAAAGGAATTGATGATTATCTTGAAAGCCTTTTTGTGTAGACACACTTAATAATACCTTGGCCACCACCAAAACTGGCCAATATTTAACATATACACGAGAAATGTATAGGAATCACTTGAAAAAAAATTATAGGTACTATCACTCTCCTGATGATCTGCATAGAGGAGGAAGGCCCTCATTGAGGACACAAACTAGAAGAAATTGATGTGATGAAGGAAAAACACCTTATGGTCCCAGAAGGTAAATTACAATTTCAATTCAATACCTTAAATTTTTATATATATAAATAAAAGTGTGGTATATATTAACATACTTGAAACTTTTATGATAGGTTGACTTTACACATCAAAGGAAACAAAAGCAAGGCTTTCCAAATGTCCAAAGATAAAGAAGCTAGGGAACTACTTGCAGTTGCAGCAAAATAATGAATTGTAAGTACCCAACATCTTATTTAAATGTCTTTTAAAACTTTAAGGTAATTGCAGCCAACAACATTAAAAATGCATACTCTTATGCAATACAGAGATTCTTTCAAGATCGAAAACCATGGAGGAAGACATCCAAATTGGTTACAAGTACTACTATAAAGTTGTAGTTGAACACCAAAAAAGATTGGGGAAGTTACCAAGAACCACTTTTCAGGATAAGAATAAAATTCAATCCACATTAACCCTATTATTATTATAATATAGTCATGTTTGATATATCATTGATAAATTTAATGTGTTAAGCAAATTTGTCTTTTAACTCAGGGGAGCAACACTCTGGCCAACCAACCCACTAGTATTGAGAGCATTGTGTTGATATGCTTGAAACCGTATGATGAGCCCTAAGCATGCAAAATTCCCATCCCACTGGGGTGCAGCCCCATGATGAAGCCCTACTAATCTATGAACATAATAAAGAATATAGTTGTAGGTTTTTAATTTCATATATGTAATAATTTCTCGTGAAGTTACATTTTGTACCCCATTTTTTTTCCTTATACATTTAAGCATGATTGTCCTATAAAGTTGTTATCCTAAATGGAAGAGGAAGGTGTGTAAATTTTGAGGGCTGTAAAATTGAAGAGGATCACATGGGGAAACCATTCCAATGGTGGCCTAATTCACAATTGAAAATAATGACATTGCATGTGTTTTTTAATATTAATGAACTAATTCAATGCTATTTAAAAATTGGGCATCTAAATTTTATATTTTTTCTTTTGTAGGTGATGTCTCATCACATATTCTTCCATTACCCCGTGATTACCCCGCGACTAGGCGTGATCTGCATGAGATGATGCAATCACATTCAGATTTTGAAGAGCACCCAAAGAAATAAGACATAGATATTGATGAAACAAGAATCTTTTAGATCTAAGAAGAAGAGGTCAGCTAAACTAAATGATGATGTACAATATATTAATAACCATTATAAAATATATTTTATTGGAAATATTTTTGTTCTTGTTGGGTCATCAAATCTCCATTTACCAAACCTTTACTTCACTTTTCACCATATTTCGCTTTCATGCAACCTTACATTAAGACCATCTTCATGATTACATATGAGCTTAGACCTATTATTTTCCAAAGCATTCATTTTAGCATTTTGAGTGAGTTTATGATTAAATATTGGAAAAAATAACATGTTTTCACTCTTATATATCAAAGTGGGATGAGTTCTATGATGTTTACAAATGCATTTTAATAATTCAAACTAAGCCACATAGGATGGAATAGAATAAAGCCTCTTTTCACATCAATTTACATTCTAGTTTTAGATGTAAAGTGTTTTAGATGTATGATGTGTTATGGAATAGTTACTTTGTTCTTATGAGAATTGATCTCACTCCAAATGGTTGAAGGAAACATTTTATTTCATAGTAAACAATTGTGAATATTGATATGTATATATGTTTTTTGTTGTAAATATTCCAATAGATTTATATGTTGGGTATTGGGTAATAGAGAGGATGATGGGGGGGTGGGGCCATAAGAGCCTTCGGCCTTCACGTGGTTGGTTCTATTTAGTAGAGAATAATTTATTGAGCCCGTTTAATCTTGGAGCAAACCACCCTCAATCCAACATAGCAACAACAAAGCAATGTTGAATTCGTTGCTGCTACTTCAAATCAAGGGAGGCACTGATCCAATATTAGATGTGCTACAAATTAATATTATCGAACCAAGAGGATATCATCTGTATGTTTTGACACTCTCAGAAATGGATCTTAGAGTAAATAATGTGCTAAAAATATGACTTGTATGGATTTTGTAGATATTTATGGAGGTTGAATGATTTGACACTACTTTTAAGATATTCTTCATGGAGGAGGAACTAAGAAAAATAGAGGGATTACACAAAATTAAGAGAAACACACGGGGAAACCTTCCCAACTGCGGTTGGACTACCATCAGCATCAAGCAAGGATTGCTCCTTCCAGCATAGTTTTATATAGCCATCAATTATGGTTATGTTTAATGTTTATGAACTGTTATGTGATTATTTATTAATGCAGGGTTCACTATGTGATGATTTATTGATATATATCATATGTTTAGTATTTGTCATGTTCTCTCCTTGCATCCAGTAATGGCAAATACGATTCCATTTATATTGAGTGAAACCTTAGCTTCATGTAGGGATTGATGAAGCGTTAGTTCATGCATTTATTGCTAGGGTGTCCATTGGAATGGTTATTACTCTCACCACTAATATCAAGAGCATGCAAAGGCTTTGTGAAGATTGTAAAGACATTGTGATAAAAAAATTGTACTTTGCAACAAGATGTTGAAGAATCGATATTCAATATTAAACATATTTCCTTGAAGAATACTTCATATAATGTAAATATTTTTATGAATTGATGTTGAAGGTTGATAGGATTAATGGTATAAGTATCATTTTATTTATCTGTATATTTTTAAGGACTCTTTGAGGAAGAGAAAGAAATACAATTTTTTTATGTGAGAGTCATCACAAGAGTTTAATTTGTTTTTTAGTTTACTTTAAGTTTCAAAAATTTGGATTCACAAGCTCATTGTCATTGGTTCTCACCCACTCACACTTCTTAAATCCCTCGCATTTTGTTGTAGTTTCACTTTCAAAATAAAGTTTTTTTCTTCACCTTCACTATGTAGGAAAATTTTCTGTAAATGCATGCTAAGAAACTTAGCATTTTTTCATTTCAAACCTGTATATCCATTTTGGTTAACAGATCAGCAAGAAACAATATGTTTATTTAAATTGTTCACTCTCTTGTCATGTAAAAATCCTTTCCTTTCACTTCCAGCAGTCCTGTATGAACATTTTGGAATCCTTTAATAGTGCACCATTAGCATCGGTAGCCTTTTTGCAGACTTAGTAAAAGAAATATGGCAAGCAGATCTAATCACCTTTACAACATGTTGAAATATGATATTTCCTATGAGACTTGGGTGGCTACAAAGAAGGAACTCCCTAACACTTGTGGGTTCATTTGCAATTGGGATAGAATCGTTACATTGTTGATCCTTCACTTTTTTTTATCTCCCTCCCCCCATGTACACATGTTTTATATAGATCTAACCATTTCAACAATTATGATTTTGGAGCTTGGTGTATGGATTCCCTCACTTACATGGCCACTTTTGGTACATGGAGTTATTATTGACATGTTTGAATTCTACGTCTAATTGGAGCTAACTCTATGCTTAGACCTCATTTCAAGAACCTTTATGTACTTATAACAGAAAATATACCTAATGTATGAGCCCAAAATATAGGAAATGATGATATTGATTCTTTTGAGGTCTTTTCACATGAGAAAACGTGAAAATATGATACACCAATCTATCCAACAATAAATGAGGTAGGAAACACTCATGACAACCTATAAAAATGAGCAAGGCCTAGCAATAGAAGGACATGGTACTTCTTTGAAAATTGTAATGAAGAACATGGATCTGATTATGACATTCTTTGTGTCTTGGAACAAGAGTTTTACTTGATCTAAATACTGAGGGGAGGAAGGTTTGTTTCGACCTCATTCTAGCCTTAACATTGACAGTCACGGTCTAAGGTACATTCTTGTAGCAACAAATTGAGTAGTAAGAAACTTGGAGATAAAAACATTTAGTCAATGCTTCATTAGTGAACCTTTTTGTGGTATGAAGCAAGGCAACTCCTTGTCACTATTAAAGGATTATGAGAATAGGAAATTTTCAACATCAATGGGAGAGATATTGCATTGTTATTCATTGGTCCATCTGATTAATATATCCCTAATTGAGAGATAATTATGGATCAACCTGTTTATGAATGTTTTACCTACAGGTCCTCTAGATCTTAATGATGAAATACATTCCAATCAATGTGATTATGGAAAGCAATTGTATCTCGCATTCTATCAAGTTTTAATAAGATTATGCCCCAGTTTTAAACACTGGCAGGAATTTTCTATCAAGAGTTAAGAAAATATATTTGAGAGTAACATTTTTGAGGATGTACCTAAAAATTTCCAAGACAAATGTTAAGAAATCTAAATACCTTCTGATGTTACAACTGAGGATACATGAGATATTATGTGTGATGATGTTTTTCTTTCCATCATAGTTACAAACCTCAAGAAGAATTAGGTGAACATGAAGAAGATTATGCCTATAAGTGTTTAGAAAGTGATGATTGTATTGAGAGATTGGTTCAGGTTAATCTTCAAAACCAACAAAGTTGTGAGGCTTAGCCCAAAACAAAGAATGGGAAGTCCTTTGTAGATTCGCATGGTTCAAGATTACAGTTAGAAAAATATTCATACCCTACCATGTTGGATTACTCAGAGGGGGGGTAAATCAGTAATAGATAAATCTAATCCTTTTTAACCACAATATGCAAGTGTTATATTTATTTATGATCAATGTAGCATTATCATCCAATATTTTCAAAGTAAATAAACAATGAAAAAATGAGCAATCATACACATACACAGTACACCAATGTTTTTACGTGGAAACCCAAGGCGGGAGAAAACCACGGAATAATTTTTATTATATGTCTTTAAGAATTACATTCATTGGAAGCACAAAGTTCCTTTGTTTTCCATATTCAACTGGAAGGATGCTCCAACCCCCTAGTTTCTCAGGATACAACCTGAGGGAATCTCCAACTCTCTAATTTTTTGGCTACAAACAGAAGGAGGCTAAAACCCCCTATGTTCTCCGGCTACAACTGGATGGTGGCTACAACCACATGTCCTTGTCCCGTCCAACCGCCCTGATGTAGAAGTAGAATGATGGAACCACTGTCACACTATCACTATGAGATATACCACTGTAAAATTGTTTCAACCTATACCATTGACCTACAACCAACCTATACTACTTCCTTGCAATCAATTTGTACCTGAAATGAGCATGTATCAAACAAATACAATAGGTACACAACCTGTATTTCTGCAACATGTGTATGTACGCACCCTATATATACAACAACATGCATATGCACATGACCTATCTATTATGCAGCCTCTATATGCCTTCTGAAAACTAGGGTTTTCTTTATTCTTAAAAATTTTGACCCTATGCAACCTCTTTCACATATATCTACAACCTATCATTGTATCCAGACTATAGATGTACCATGTGCATGCATCCTCATGCATAACCTTTACCCAAAGCATCTATATCTCTCTCTAGTCATGTTCCATATAAGTGTGTGTAATCATGAACAAGTATAATAACCCTCACATGAAATAGACATTAAATCCTTTATGATATTCAACCTCTTAATACTTCAGCCACTTCACAAATACAAGTTCTCAGCCATGTATCACAAGAACCCTTAACCTTATTCCAAGAAATACAAGATGTGCCTCAATACTAACAAATGATAAATATTGATTATACCAGCACTATATTTCTGTAGATATAACTTATATACAAGGTCCCATGCAACCACTCTAGGTAAAATACTCAAATCTCCATAACCATTTCTCATGTATACAAAAAAATCCAACTACTCATAGAAATGAGACATACCTTTTGAACTAGTGGATAGATCTGATGTACCTAATCACTGTAGACCTTTCTGGGAACTTGCTCTCAGAATATAGAGACTTGGCATATTCATATTCTCAAATTTCTATGGATTTACCCTCATGTACGCACCCTAATATACTTCCATCCCATGTACGTACGCACCCTATTATATTGTTATCCCGTATACGCCTCAAAACTTAGGGTTTTTTTGTATTTTCTGTAATTCTAAAACTTTATCCGTCATCCCTTCATGCTACCTCAGACTTGTGCAACTTCATATATATCAATGAGTACCTGAAATAAGCCTTACACAATAATAGATATTCAATGTGAACAATTGTAATCAAATGATAGACCCTTGCCTCTTATGTATACTTTCATGTAGCTTCCTCAAGGGGTTACCTTCTAACCATCTTAACCCACTTTCTTTATTTTAGGGCTAACCCACTTCTAACCACTTGTCCACTTAACTTGACCACTTTCCAAAAATAGTAAGTTCTCCACTAACTTTATTATTTAAATAATTTCTTTTGCAACCACTTTGACTTATTCATAAATAGTAAATTCTCCACTACCTTTATTATTTAAATAATTTTGTCTTTGCACCCACTTTGACTACTTTGACCTTTTAGGGGCTTCTAGATAAATCATGAAGGTTCTCCAACTTCACATGGCCATAACTCTCTTACCGCGAGGAGTTATGTGACGTTCCACATACCACTGGAAATGGCATAATATGTACTATCCATTTAGAATAGTTTTACCTGTGAATGTATTAAAACTCATACCATTATACATCAAACAAACTTGGGTCCATTACCCAAACCTTTGTGCTACTATAATTTGCTACTGGACTTTATTCAAGGGTTGACATCAATGAAAACCAATCCAATTAATCAACAATATCCCCCTTTGGAATTGATGGAAACACTCTGATTCCATACTAATGTCATATCACTCATGCTTTGATAAATCTCTCCCACTTTGTCATCAATGGAAAAGGTATATTTCCATCCGGGGTTGCTCCCCGTAACAGAACTATCCTCTTTATGGTGCTTCCTCATGTAAATATAAGACATATAAGAGAAGCATTCAAAAACATTCATTTTGGAGTAGAAATTACTCTGAGTCTCTGGCAAAGATACTCAAAGGATTCCCTTGGAAGCATTTTTTTAAATATGTATGCCACTTGTTCTTTTGTTCCCACATATTCAACTTAGATGTTCTTCTCTACAACATGTTCTCGTAGAAACTAATACTTGATTGGAATGTGCTTCGTATTGGAGTGCATCACCGGGTTCTTTGAGATATTGATGGTGCTTATATTATCACAATAGATTGGAATGTGGTCATCATACGCAACCTGTATATCTGTCAAAGTTTGTTTCATCCATAGAACATGTGTACAACATCTTGCTGCTAAAATATACTCTGCTTCGACTGTAGATAAGGATACTTATGATTGTTTCTTGATTAGCCAAGATACTAAACACTCACCCAAGTAGAACGTTGCTCCACTGGTGCTTTGTTGGTCATCAATGAAACCTTCCCAATATGCATCTATGTCGTAAATAAGTGATAGATCCATTCCTTTTGGATACCATAAACCAAACTCTTTTGTTCCTTTGAGATATCTGAAAATCTTCTTCACTGCTAAGACATGTGTTTTTTTTGGTGTTTCTTGAAATTGTGCCACCTATCCAATTGTCTGCATTACATCTGGTTCGGATGCTGTCACATATAGTAAGCTACCAATCATTGACATGTATTGTCTCTAGTCTGTAGACTTTGAATCATCATCTTTTCTCAACTTGCAAGTGGTTTGCAATATTCCATTTTGAACCTCTTTAGCATTTCTCTGATATACTTGGTTTGAGAAATAAAAATTCCTTGGTTGCTTTGACATATCTGAAGACCCAAAAAGAAGGATAGTTCTCCAAGTAATGACATTTCAAATTCATTGTTCATATACTTTACAAATTTATGGCTTAACCTGTCATCATTACTTCCAAAAATAATATCATCAACATAAACTTCAATTAATAAAATACTATCTTGAGTTACCTTGATGTAGAGGTTGTTGCATGCACTTCCTTTTCTCAACCCTGCCTATTGTAGATATTTATCTAGTCTAGAGTACCATGCTCTACGATCCTATTTTAGACCATACAAGGCCTTATTTAATTTACACACATAATCTGTGTTCTCTAACAACTGAAATCCTTCTGGTTGTTCAATGTATACTTCTTCTTCAAGTTCCTTGTTCAGAAAATCTGATTTCACATCCATATGATAAACGTTAATATTCTTGGAGCATGCATAAGCTAAGAGCAATCAGATTGTTTCTATTATGGCATTTGGGGAAAATGTCTCTTCAAATTCGATTCCTTCAACATGTGTGTATCCTTTACATACCAATCTAGCTTTGTTCCATGTAACATGTCCATCTCCATTCAATTTATTTCTGAAAACCCACTTTGTGCCAATCATATTCTTATTCCTTGGTCTTGGAACCAATTCCCAAGTGTCATTTTTCTCTATTTGATCCAATTCTTCATTCATGGCCTTATTCCATAATTCATCCCTGCTGGCCTCTTCCAAACTTTTTGGTTCAATCATATATGAAAGTGCTAGGTGCATTTGTTCTGGTGAATGGATTCTTATTCTAGTCTCAACTCTTGCATCCTTGTCTCCGATAATTTGAACTGAAGGATGATTCTTATGTACTTGTTTGCTAGGTGTCTTTGGAGGAACTTGTTGAACTTTATTTTCTACTTATGTCTGATATTCTTCATCTTCTCCTTCTACTTCTTCATATTTTTCTTACTCTTCGTAAAGTTGTTCCATTGATTCATTTTCTTCTTCCTTTGATTCTCATCCACCTGTTTCATCAATTGTTACAGTAATGCTTTCCATAACTTTGTTCAATCTCAGATTGTAACACTTGTATGATTTCCTTATACTTGATTAACCAACAAGTACTCCTTTGTCCACATGAGAATCAAACTTTCCCATTCTCCCATCTTCTCATTTGATGTAGGATTTGCTTCCAAATACTCTGAAGTGCTTCACATTTGTTGGTCTTCCTTTCCATAGCTTGTAGGGAGTTTTGTCATTGTTGTTTCTGAGCATTACTCTATTTTGAATGTGAAATTTTGTATGCACTGCATGTGTCCAAAAAATATATGTCAACTTGGAATCCATTAGCATTGTTCGAGCCATTTCCTATATTTTCAACAACTTCATTTTGTTGAGGTGTCCTAGCAATGAAGAATTGCATTTTTATTCCATTCTTGTTGCAGAAGTCCATAAATTATTTTGAAGTGAACTCTCCTCCATTATCATATCTCAAGCATTTGACTTTGGAATCCATTTCATTTTCAACCATTTCCTTGTATACCTTGAAGTTTTCAAAAGATTCTGACTTATTTCTGAGAAAGAAAACTGCAGTGATTCTTGTATAATCATCAACTAATAACATAAAGTGCTTCTCACCTTTTAAACCATTTGTTGTAGTTTGTCCTACTAGATCAATATGCACAATTTCTAGTGGTCTTGTCGTTGAATATTCCTTTGATTTGAATCTGGTATTTGTTTGCTTTCCTTGTTGACAATGCTTGCATAAAGTGTTGGTTGGTTTCATGATCTAGGAAATTTCTCTAAATGCTTCCTTTTTTGCTGACTTTGACAAGGTTATCAAATTTTATGTGAACCATTGTTCTATGCCATAGCCAGCCTTCATCTTCCTTTCCTAGACAACACTTTTCATCTCCAATTTCACTTAATACATATATGTTGCTTGAATTTCTTGCAGTTGTTGAAATCAAGTTTCCTGAACCTTATTTTCTTATCTCACACTTCTGTGAATCGAAAGTAATTGTATGACCTTGGTCACACATTTGAATTACACTTATAAGATCATGTTTCATATCTTCTACTAGTAGAAATTTTCTGCCTTGGTATTCTTGTTTCCAATTCTGACAGTGTCTTTTCCAATGATCTTAGTTGAATCATCATTTCTGAAAGAGATAGATCCATATTTTTCCTTTATTAATGTAAGAAACTTGTCTTTATCACATGTCCTATGTTTTTAACAGCCACTATCAACATACCAACCATGTTTATTATGCTTAGCTTGTAGAACGAGTGTGCATTATTCATTGTTATACTAATTCTGATTTCTTATCCATGTTCTCTTCTGAAGTTCTTGTCTATGATTGTTGTTGTTCTATTGTGGTTCTCTAGGAGAGACTGCCATTCTACAATATTTGGCCATGTGTCCAAACTTGTTGCACTTGTAGCATTCCACTTCAGTGTTCAATGATTCAAACATGTTGTAGCTTCTTCTCTGTGTTTCATTAGGCCTTCTTAGATAACCATTTTGTCTATGAATTTCAAAGTTGTTTATGTTCCTACTATTAGCTATGCAATTTACATCTTTATGTCCAAAATTATTGCATGCATAACATAAAACCAAAAACATAGTTTAATACCTGGGAGTTGAAGATCTTCTAAAATGAGTTACTCATATGAATCCTTCTTCTTCTTGAGGCCTATTTGTTTCTGTCAGTCGTTGATTCCGAAATCTGAATCTTCTCGGTGGAGGAGTGTCCCTATAATCTTCCTTGTAGGTATTCCTATCCCCTTTAATTGTTTTTGCATAGCTTTTTGGATATGTTTCTTATTCTTTTGTTTTGGAGCTTGATCCCTTTCTGTCTAATTGTATCCAAGTCTGGACTTGTCATGATGAGGCTTTTGACTTCTAATAATGTCATCCAAAACTTTTGAGTTTTTCTACATATTTTTCTTTTGAAGATCCTTTCTTAATGTGAAAATATATGCTTCCAAATTTCCAATGATCCTACCTCTTTCTTCTAACTTTTCTTTGAGTGCTTCTTAATTCTTTTATTTTATTCTATTTGAACCTTCAATTTCGCGATCATTTGTTCTGGTTCCTGAGTGTCTTCTTTCTTGTCTAGTTCTACTTGTAGCTTCTTTTTTTTCTTCTTTTTTCTTCTTATAACTTCTATGGCACTCAAAAATTATTCTCGGTAGTCAACTTCTACCTCTTCATATTCTTCTTTGGTGTCTTCTTTATCATATTCTTTTATTTCCATAAACATAACTCTTTCTATCTCACTGTCACTGACTTCATCTTCATCTGATGAGGAGATGTCTTCTTTCATGCATAAGCTTTTCTTGAAATCTTTCCTTTTGGTTATTTTTCCTTTATATGTTTGTTTGATATTTGAGTAATATTCATCATTCCTCTTATTTTTCTTATGAGTACATTTGTTAGCAAAATGACCAATACAATCACAATTAAAACAAATCAAGGGAAGCTTACCTTTAGATCTGTCATTGGCTCCCTTGTTCAATCTTCTGACAAAGTTGTCCACTTCTTCATCATATTCTGAGAAGTCACTGTTGTTGCTATGTTAATTTTATTTTTTCTTTCCCTTTTTCGTTGACCTTTTGGATGCTTTGAAAGATGCTTCTTTCATATCTGGATTTTCCTATTCAGTTCTCATTTCATATGTTGTAAAGATTCAATTTAGTTCATCATGCTTATTGAGTCTAGAGTTGCTCTTTCTTCTAGTGATGATATCTTAGGATCAGATCTCATAGGAAGAGATCTTAGTACCTTTTGAAGAATTATAGGTTCTTTAATTTATTCTCCCAATCCTATGGTTACATTCATTGTTTTATCGACTCATAAGAAGTAAGCTACAATATTCTCATATTCCTTCATATTTAGTAGTTTGAACTGACCTCTGTAAGTTTGAAGCTTTGATTCTTTGACTTTTGAATCTCCTTCATAAATATTTTGAAGTTTGTCCAAATATATTTAGTGGATTTACAATGTATAACTTTGGTATATACCGATTCACCAAAACCATTCAGAAGTGCATTTGTGGCTTTGGAATTATTTAGACTGATTTTTATTGCTCTTTCACTTGTTCGTGGAACTGTTGGTTCTTTGTATCCATCTACAATTGATTGCCAAATTTCAAATCCACATGCATGTATATATGTTTTAATCCTTCTTCTCCAGAATGCATACTTATGTCCACCAAACTGTGGTATTCCATTTTTATACATGGTGTTTCTCTCCATGATCTACCTTTTAGTGGTTAAACTTATTTCTAAAGGAACCTGTTATGATACCAATTGTTGGATTACTGAGAGGGGGAGTGAATCAGTAATAGAGCAATATAATCCTTTTTAACCACAATATGCAAGTGTTATATTTATTTATCATCAATGTAGCATTATCATCCAATAGTTGCAGCATAAATAAACAATGAACAAAGGATAAATCATACACATACACAGTACACCAATGTTTTTACGTAGAAATTCAAGGTGGGAGAATACCATAGAATGTTTTTTCTTATATGTATTTAAGAATTACACTCATTGGAAGCACCAACTTCCTTTGTTTTCTAACTGCAACTAAAAGGAGGCTCCAACCCCCTAGTTTCTCAGGGTACAACCTGAGAGAATCTCCAACTCCCCAATTCTATGGCTACAACCAAAAGGAGGCTACAACCCCCTATGTTCTTCGGCTACAACCAGAAGGTGGCTACAACCACCTGTCCTTTCCCTGTCCAACCGCCCTGACGTATAAGTATAATGATGGAACCATTGTCACACTATCATTGTGAGATATACCACTGTAAAATTGTATCAACATGTACCACTGACCTGCAACCATCCTGTACTACTTCCCTTCAATCAATCTATACCTGAACTGATCATGTATCAAAAAAATGCAATAGGTGTGTGACCTGTAGTTATGCAACATGTGTATGTACATGCCCTATCTATACAAAAGCATGTGTATGTATGTGGCCTGTCTGTTATGCAGCCTGTGTATGCCTTATGAAAACTAGGGTTTTCTTTCTTTTGAAAACTTATGACCCTCTGCAACCTCTTTTACATAGATTTGCAACATGTCATTGTATCCAGACTGTAGTTTCTCCTTGTGCATGCATACTCATACATAACCTTTACCCAAAGCATCTATATCTCTCTCTAGTCATGTGTCATATACGTGTGTGTAATCATGAACAAGTATAATAACCCTCACATGAACTAGACATTAAATCATTTATGATATTCAACCTCTCAATACTTCAACCACTTCACAAATACAAGTTCTTAGCCATGTATCAGAAGAACCCTTAACCATATGCCAAGAAATACAAGATGTTCCTCAATAATAACAAATGATAAATATTGATTATACGGGTACTATATTTATGTAGATCTAAATTATACAAAACATCCCATGCAACCACTATTCTCTCTAGGGAAAATCCTCAAATCTCCATAACCATTTCTCATGTATACAACAAAATCCAACTACTCATAGACATACCTTTTGAACCAGTGGATAGATCTGATGTACTTGATCATTGTAGACCTTCCTAGGAACTTGCTCTCAGAATCTAGAGACTTGGCATATTCATATTCTCAATTTTTTATGACATTACCCTCATGTACACACCCTAATATATTTCTAGCCAGCATACATACGCACCCTATTATACTGTTAGCCAACGTATGCCTCAGAACTTAGGGTTGTTTTGTATTTTATGTAATTTTGAAACTTTCGTCATCATCCCTTCGTGTTACCTCAGACTTGTGCAACTTCAGATATCTCAATGAGTACCTACAATAATCCTTATACAATAATAGATATTCAATGTGCACAATTGTAATCAAATGAGAGACCCTTGCCTCTTATTTATACTTTCATGTAGCTTCCTCAAGGGGTTACCTTCTAACCATCTTAACCCACTTTCCTTATTTTAGGTCTAACCCACTTCTAACCACTTGTCCACTTAACTTGACCACTTTCCACAAATAGTAATTTCTCCACTAACTTTATTATTTAAATATTTTCTTTTGCAACCACTTCGACTTATCCATAAATAGGAAATTCTCCATTGTCTTTATTATTTAAATAATTTCTTCTTTTCACCCACTTTGACTACTTTGCTCTTTTAGGGGCTTCTAGTTAACTCATGAGGGTTCTCCAACTTCACATGGCCATAACTCTCTAACTGTGAGGAGTTATGTGATGTTCCAGATACCACCGGAAATGGCATGATATGTACTATCCATTTAGAATATTTTTGCCTACAAATATATTAAAACTCATACATACATCAAACAAACTTGGGTCCATTACCCAAACCTTTTTTCTATTGGAATTTTCTATTGGACTTTCTTCAAGGGTTGACATCAATGATAACCAACCCAATTAATCAACATACCACTGATAATAAGCATATTTATTGTGAGTAGATTTTTGTTTTGGAAAAAATATAATAATGATCATTGGATACCAATAACACATTGAATAATACACACTGGTTTAAATTTCACAAGGGGAGTTGGAAATAAAATCATTTTCTAGCAATAAGGAAAAAGAAGAAAATGTTGTTGAAATTGACTCAAGCCCTCATAGTTCTTGTTTCACTATCATCTATAGTGACATTGAAATACATAAAAAAGAAAGGAGAAAAGATGTGACTATTAACAAAATGGATGAAGTAATACATTCTCCTCATGGGCTTGCATTCATCATGGACAAATTTTCAATTTTTAATAAGGAAGAAAACTCTAGATATAATGACTTGTACATTAAAACATAATGTGTTGCTGGAAAAAGAGTGATGAGAAGGAGAAAAAAAACTTCTTGCAATACCATCCCTTCACTAATATTATTGAAATGGATCAAATAAATATAATTGGGGTCAATATAATATCATGGTCTGAGTGTGTTCATCAACATAGGTAAAGCACATAGAGATGTTATTATATTGAGATTTGGATGGACCGGGTTATTAGAAATGCATCAATGTGCCACCAGAAGGATATATTCCCATCTCTCAGAAGCATATTGAATGACATACTAGCTTCTCATCGGTAGTTGTTCAACATTTCTTTATTTTGGTAAAGAATGAAGCACCAGGGTAAATCTCATGGGCTTTGTAAGATACTTTCTTGTCTTCATTGGATTTATGACTTATTTAGTCTATTTTGTTTTAATGACTAGAGGTAGGATAGATAAATCATGTACATAATAATCTCACTCTCGAGAAATTTAGTGTTTACAACAATTTTTTATTGTTTTTGAAGCAATGAAACAAGAGAGGTTGGTTTCAGGATTAAAATGACTCCATGCTTGAGGAGAAAATGCACAGGTATAAGGTTCTTGATGCTTTTCAGGAAAGAATCATACCTTGGTAGGAGCTAGATGTTGTAACTCCAAATGTTCACCTTGGGTCTTAGGCCTTTGATAATCNGGGCTTGCATTCATCATGGACAAATTTTCAATTTTTAATAAGGAAGAAAACTCTAGATATAATGACTTGTACATTAAAACATAATGTGTTGCTGGAAAAAGAGTGATGAGAAGGAGAAAAAAAACTTCTTGCAATACCATCCCTTCACTAATATTATTGAAATGGATCAAATAAATATAATTGGGGTCAATATAATATCATGGTCTGAGTGTGTTCATCAACATAGGTAAAGCACATAGAGATGTTATTATATTGAGATTTGGATGGACCGGGTTATTAGAAATGCATCAATGTGCCACCAGAAGGATATATTCCCATCTCTCAGAAGCATATTGAATGACATACTAGCTTCTCATCGGTAGTTGTTCAACATTTCTTTATTTTGGTAAAGAATGAAGCACCAGGGTAAATCTCATGGGCTTTGTAAGATACTTTCTTGTCTTCATTGGATTTATGACTTATTTAGTCTATTTTGTTTTAATGACTAGAGGTAGGATAGATAAATCATGTACATAATAATCTCACTCTCGAGAAATTTAGTGTTTACAACAATTTTTTATTGTTTTTGAAGCAATGAAACAAGAGAGGTTGGTTTCAGGATTAAAATGACTCCATGCTTGAGGAGAAAATGCACAGGTATAAGGTTCTTGATGCTTTTCAGGAAAGAATCATACCTTGGTAGGAGCTAGATGTTGTAACTCCAAATGTTCACCTTGGGTCTTAGGCCTTTGATAATCTTTTTGTAGAAACTTCATCTGACATATGCGAATTTTTTTAATTGATTTCCAAAGTTATTCGGACAATGGATTCATGTAATCCAGTTTATCTTCATCATTCAAAATGGAATTGATTAGAGGATGGTCATAGGGGTTCATAATTCCAATGAAAACACACACATAAAATATTTAAAATGAGAGGAGTTTAGAGCAAGGTCATTTCAAATAGAACTGATTTGGGTTACTCAATCAATTACATATTGTTGTGGGTTGGTGCTTAGATGTGAATATGGATACTTTTTTCATACTAGAGACTGGAGGATTGATGAGTCTCGGCTAGCTTTAGAAGAACTTGCAAAGGAAGGTGTTACCTTGATAATGGGTGTCTAAACCAACATTCTTTCTCTTGGAAGAATTGTTAGTGAAATACATATAATAGAGTATTTGATACAATCTACAAAGGGGATGAATATTGCATCATTTTGGAAGCAGTCACTCTCTCAAGATTAACAAAGGTGATTTGGTATTGTATCCTGCTAGGATCATATTTGAAAATGAAATTGGTGTAATGAAAATGATAAATTATACATCACAACTTGAGTCTATGATAGTGATGGCAGGCATGGAGAACCATTTGGATTCCATATTAAAGGAACTTAGTGCAATTTCCAAATGGGCCTTAAGGAATGTAAACGGGAATGAGGTTATGTCTTTTGGGATTCTAGTGGTGTTGGTCATCCTAGTATGATTTCACTTCAAATCCTTAAACCACCCAAAAGAACATAACATTGATTCGCATTGTATCTAACATTTATGGTTTGAATGAATTATGCTTAGTTTTTTATGCATTTGGATTGTGTACTTATTTTCCCCATGGCCCAATACCACCAAGGGTGATTAAAACCATTTCAAAGCTTATAATCCAGTTTTGTAACCTAGTTCAAACATATTTGAATATATCCAAAGGCTACCATGTACATTGTATTTTTTGTGGTTTGTTATTTCGGAGGCTCATGGTTAAATTGATCTTTGTATACATTTTTTCTCTAAAATCATGTAATTCATTGATGGGGATTTGTCCATAAAGCCACGTGGATCATTGGAATTCATTTTGGAGGAAAATAGAGTCTTAAAATTCCTACACCTATGTTTCCTTAAATGTGTGACAATCGTCAATCAAGAGGCCACATGGATACATGGAGAGCACAACACATAAAAACAAATCAGTGATTGCATATCCATTTTCTTGGTCATAGTAGTGGTTTTACAGAAAGGAGGCTCATCAATTTTGTAAATTTATGTGATATGAGTTTGACCATACATGTGTTAGATCGTGTTGCTCACTAGTTATATTTAAAGGGTTATTTTAATGGAGGAATTAAATGTCCAACTAGTGAAATTCTTGATGATTGTGTGTGGATATGTCATTATTTGATAGAGTTGTTTTGTATTGATGGAAAGGCTCTTGATGCCAACTATCTCTTTATGAGTGACTATGTTGATTGTGGATACTACTATGTTGAGACTGTATCATTGCTAGTTACTTTGAAAGTGTTCCACAGGGGGATTTATAAAATTCAATGTGCTCTGTAACAATTAGATTGAATTAGAAACCAATTATCCAATTGATTGAGACAAACACCCAAATAGGTTCTCAAACCGATGGTTGTAATGCAACTGAAAAGTAGTTTCTGTGTTAATTTTTCCATAAGTGGGAAAGTGTGGCATAGCATAGCACCATATATTGTGAGTTTTTTGTTTTTGGCATTGGATTTCTACTTGCACACAAAGAATCAAACATATTTACTATCCAAAAAATGTGATGGGTTCCCAAAAAGCCTCGAGGGGAAATCAATTCAGAGTACCCAATGAATGAATGTGAAAATCATGATTTTTAGATGTCTTGTTCCCAAAAAATGATACGGATTAAATCCTACAAGAGTAAATATGTCATTGTTTAAAACTTAGTGAAGAAAGGAATGTTCAATGAAGATTTAATTATAGATTTGTTTCCTCTATGGGGCCAATCATCAAACCAACATTTAAGTGGAAACTCTTCTAGCATGTTCCAATGCTAGAATTCTTATTTTCCTACCCCAATTTTGGAGAACCTTCCTTATATTCGTTGAGTAGATTTAGTATATTATTTATGTAGTCTATATGTTGGGTACTTTTCAGTTATGTTTCTTCTTCTTGGTCATGTTGCTTGTCGTGTTATTTTCCAGGTTTCTCTGAGGTTGTCTTTTATTCTGATCTTACTTGTGAAGCATGGTTATGACTAATGTTGCAATGATCAAACACAAGGGTAGAAAGGGTACTATTGATGAAGTTTTGGTAAGGAAGGATTCTAGGGTTCTCAAAAGCTCCTGAGAAGAGAACTTGACCCCAAGTAGGAGCCAAATGATACCCACTGTTTTGTGGGGAAAAAAAAATTCCACAGTGATGATGACATTGTGTAATGGTTATCCTATTCCTCATCGATTGTGATAACATTGAGATTCCTACCCTAAACCTCTTTGATACCATTTTGTTTGTTTTTTCTTTTTTTTAAAACACCTATAGGTCGTTGGTATTCTGACATCCCTAGCATCGTTGATATAGCACACACATTGGAAGACCGACGTTACCTTCTATCGGCCTCCGATGTTCCTAGTTTCGTTGTCATGGCATCAACATTGCAGGTGAGACGTCACTGATATAGTATCCATGTCGGAATACCGACGTTACCTTTCATCGTTTGTCTGATGTTCCTAGTGTCATTTTTATGGCATCAACATTGTAGGTGAAACATCGTTAATATAGCGTAGATGTCGGAATCTTGACGTACGTTCCATTAGTTGTCCTACATGCATAGCATCGTTGTCATGGAATCAATGTCACAGATGAAAGGTCGTTGATATAGCGTATATGTTGGAAGACCGACGTTACCTTACATCAGTCGTCTGACGTGCCTATTGTCGTTGTCATGGCGTCAATGTCATAGGTGAGATGTCACTGATATAGCGTACACGCCAGAAGACCGATGGTCTATGGAATCATGGGTGAGATATCCCCGTGTCATTGTAGCAATGTCGATAGTGGGATTGGACAGTGAATTCTGAGACGACACATGCCTGCATGAAATGTCGCAACAGAGATGATATCTACGTCGTTAGAAAACTTATGTCATGTGAAACGATGTTTGAGGGGGTTTGATGTTTGGCAATCTCCCAAAAATATAAAGTGGAAATTTTTATGAACACGTCATCATAATTTGACCCAAATCTACTAGTGAGACATTTGTATCTATCTTTCCACTTGATGAAGATGAAGTTGTGCAGCCTTGTTTTCCTCTTGCACATGAAGGTGAAGAAGTGATTAGTCCCAATTATATGGATGATTTCATGGAGGACCTCTCTGACATCATTGGTTATACATATTGATGCAGGAGAATCCAACCTCATCAAGCGCTAGTAATCCAGCGCATTAGCACACAAGGAGGAACAAATTCCAAGGGAAGAGAGGCACCAACCCTCTCATTTTGAGCCTAAATTTAAAGTTTTAATGTAATTAAATGTGAGTTAATGTTTGGAAGCTCAGGGAAGGCCAATCCCATGTGCTTGATAGGAAGAGTTATTGTAATGGGTTGATTCACCTTTAATGGTTGACAGGTAGGTGCATCTAGATCCTATTAAGACTAGATTTCAATTCAATCAAAATTAATGTGAGTAGGTGGCAGAAGGATCGAGAGCCCCTCCTTTGTAAAAGATCATTTTTTTCAAAATTTATAAGGAAGATTAGGATTGATCACATTAGAGAGCTCAATAGAGGAGAGGAGAGAAAGAGATGAAGATTTTGTTGCAGTCCATCCTCTATAAGCATTGTACATACCATTCAGTTTTAATACGAAGAGCAGGTTTTCCTTCCCATGAGGTTTCTGTGTGTATTTTTTGAATGAATGTTTATTCTTTGAAAGATTACTGTGTTTATTTATGTGTGTTGTGGATGTATGCAAATATGTTTCAATTTGTAGGAGTAGGAAGGATTCTTTGTGTATATTTTCTGAGGGGTTTTGGGCTCTCACGATTGTGCAAGGAGTGCACCTTAAAGTTGTTAGAGAAATCTAAAAGGATATCACAAGGAGTGCATGATAGATCTGTTTAGAGTTCTATGAGGAGCGTAACAGGTGGGCACACCAAACCCATTTTAAAGATTAGAAGGAGTAGTGCAGGAGAAGACATAACAGAGTTACTGAACACTCTGAGGAAAGCTCCGCAAGGAGTGCATTGAGCGAGCGCAAGGCATGCGCAGAGAGATTTTTGGGAAAATATTTAAGTTTGAGTCGTGTAAGAATTGGTGCAAGAGTGGAAAGTTTCCCAGAGAAGGGTAAGGTTGAAGAATTCACGTGCAAAGTGTGCATTAGGAAAACACTTAGCTAAGTGTTGAAAAGGTCTAAAGGAAGACGAGTGAAAAGAGCGCACAAAAATATTTCCTAAAAATATTTAACTCTGAATTCAGGAGAAAGAGCGTCGAGCTGCTAGGATGGAAGAAATATTTGTTGAAGGAGAAAAGGGCCTAGTCCCTTCGAAAACCTTAGAGGATCGAAATCTCAAGAGGGAAGACGTTATAGCGAACACATTCCAAGGTCGAGCTATTTGAAATCCTGAATAAATCCTTCATTGAAAGGAAATTTGAAGTAGCAGAGGAGGAGGAGAAACAACAACAGTTGGATTGGTTGTGGGATAAAATCTGGGTTGTTATCTCAAGCCTATATAGGACAAGGAAAGCATGGAGGATCAAAATAGACATCAGCTGCAAGATCTGGGCATGAGGATCATGAGTTGTCGGATCCAAGTAAGTAGTGTAGGATTTAACCCCTTGAAGAACTTTTGACTTCATGTGTTTGACCACTTTTGTGTTATTTTTGTGGAGGAGATAAGCCTCTCAAAGTATCGAAGCCCGAAGAAAACTGGGGTCATTCATCGGTGAAGCGACGAGTTAGTGGATCAGGGTGGTTTAGAATATTAGAAATCCATAAGACATCAACCCTTGTTGTGAAAAGGAGAGGAAGTATTGAAGATTCAAAGTACCAGAGTCGATCCTAGCCATCGACAAGTAAGTACACGTGGGGTTAGATCGTGTAGTTCAGAGACTTGAATCTCCAAAGGAACTTGGGTGAGATTTGTTAAAGTGTGAAAATCCATGAAGCTCTGAATAGTGAAGAAAATCATAGCCATTCATCGAGGAGGGACATGTGTAGGGAGGTTGCAGATGATTTGAAAGTCTGACAGTTTAGGAGAAAGGGGGTGTAGAGGTGGAAGGTTGTCAATTGCCTGAAGCTCTGAAGAGCAGAGCACATCTGGACCATTGGTGCTTTGGAAATGCGTCACCATATCTGAGAGTCCATAGGAACCAACACTTTGGAGAAAGTGGAGCATAATTGTAGAGAGGTGTAAGATTCTTGAAGTCTCTGGGATCCAAAGTAGATCCTCACCATCAATCAGGAGAGGATGTGTGGCAGGATATCTGGAGGTCCAGAAGTTTGGTACTCCAGAGGTATTTCAAGCTAGAGAAACCAAGACTCCCAAAGCCTAGAGTCTCGGAGGATAGATCCCAACCATTGATGGGTAAGGCCATGTCGCACCAGATCTAAGAGGTTTGGAGGTCCAAGACCCCAGAGTAAATAGGGTGTATAGTAGTGAGGACTCCCAAAGGGTGGAAAGTCGAAGTCCATACCAGTTATTCGTTGGAGGAGGACATGTGGAAGTTGATCATGACACTTCGAAGTTCACATCTCTGGAGGATTGTGTGTATTAGCACTTAAGGACTCTTAAAGCCCGTAGTCTTGGAGAAGATCTCCATCCTTGATTTATTGAGAGTGGGGGGGGACCATCGATTTGATCCCTTTGAGGTTCTCTAGTTCAACACTCCTGGGGATTGAAGGTGTTGTGCAGTTTGGGTAGTGAGGAGCTCTAAAGCCTAGAGCACAGAGTAAATGGTGACTGTTGATCTGAGGTAGACGATGGGCATCCAATTTGTGAATTCAAAATTCGTAGATTCTAGGGTATTGTGAAATTGCACGGGGAAAGCTCTTGAAAGCTGGAACCCTGGAGTCAGTGTGAATTGTATATCATATCAGGGAGTATGGGCCACTGATCAATTTTTCTTTAGGAGTTTGCTAGTTCAGTACTCCAGAGGGTAGGGGGGTATTGACACTCTATAAATCCTGAATTCTAGAGTCCCAGAGTCAATCAGGACCATTGGTCACTAGAGAGTGGAAACTCATTTATCTGTGGGTGTTTTCATATGGTGAATTTGGTGCTCCCGAGAATTTTTGTTAAGGTACATCGGGAAGGGATGAAGCCCAAAGTCCAAAGAGAATGCCATTACTCGATCTCGACTTAGATTCAGGGCCGTTGATCTCATTGGATAAGCTGGAACCATTGATCCCTATGACAGTTTAGGACTTCGCCTATGCAGTGGTCCAGGAGAACTATGGTGTTGACAAGTGAAACTGTCAGAAGCCTAAAGCCCCAGAGCTCTATAGTAGAGTGTTGTGGTTAGCACTTGGTCATGACCCCAGGTCACATGCAAATTTTAGCCGAAACAAGAGGACTAGGGCCCGAAAGTGATTTTTAAATGTAAATAAGTGGTATGGCCTAAGGTTTTGACCTGAAGTCACATAGAGAACTTCACTGGTGTATAAGGGTCCCTCACTAAATGATTTCAAGGAGCGGGGAAAGAAAATTAAGGAACTATGTATGGAATTTGGGGGCTCAGCAGGAACCTAAGAGCTAATTCAGGTCCAATTTTGATCAATCCTAGACCGGTAGGTCATGCGGGCCCTAGGTGAGGGTGGGGGTCTACATCAAGTGGTATGAGAGCCAAAATTTATCTCAGGCAGAGAAAAATTATGGCTAGTGAAGGCCATAAGTGGGGTCAAAGAAAAAACCTTAAGCAAATGAACAAATATCAGAGGGATAAAGAGCTCGAGGAGTTCAAGAGGAGCTCGATAGGTTAATGTTGAAGATGCTGCAAGCAGCGAGAGGAAGTTGGATGTATGAGTGGCCCATAAAGAAGAAGGTGAAGTGCACTATCTAGTATTTGGTTGCCTAGATGCAATGGAAGGTGTTGAGGAGGTGGTTGAGTACCTCAGTTCCATAGAGAAGATGGTTTTCATTTGTAAGCCAGATACTGGAGAAACCCTTAGTGAGGAGGGAGAGAGATCGACTAGAGATCTCATAGATTTCCAGGAGGGTAGAAGTGAAATCTCATATTTCCAGGAGGGAAATGAGAAGAGATCGGTGGAATATCTCATAGACTTCCAGGAGGGAAGATCAGAAATTTCATCTTGTCAGGTGGGCAAGGAAGAGGATATGAGGTTATCTGAGAGTCTCATGAGCTCAGTGGAGAGAGAGGATCAGCAAGGAGTGCTGACAGAGGAGGATCAGAGGTGTGCTCTAATCATTGTAGGAAACGAAATATTCCTTCCAATCAACCCAGTCAAGGTCAGTTCACATGTTGAAGGTGCAACAGAAGAAGGATAGATAGAAAAGGTTGTCATGGTGCATACATTGACATCTGCCCAAGTGGAGATGATAGAAGAATAGGAGCATTTAGAAAATATTCTCAATGAGTGGGACATAGAGTTGAAAATTATGGAGGATTGGTTAGACCATCCAAAGATAGAGGAAGACTACCAGGAGACATTCATGCAAGATGAAGAATAATTATAGCCCGAGGAGAAATTAGAAGAAGATGGACTTGTACCGGCACAAAGAGAGACAAAGGAGATGAAAAACATTAATTTGTGAGGAGAGATAGTAGAGGAGGAGCTCAGTGATGTGGCTACAGAAATCGGGTCTGTAGTGAAATGGAAATTTAAGGCCACGGAAGGTGAAATCAATGTGGAAGATCGAAAAGATATTCCCATTGAAGTGTGTGGTGAAGGAGAGAAGATGCAGGAGAGCATACTGCAAAGGAGGAGCCAGCTCATAGACCATCTAGATGAGGACATTGAAGATATTAGAAGGTTGATGTTGGAATCAACATAGGAGGAAGTTAGTAGTAGAGAGAAGCTTACCAAAGGATATCCTGCAGTAGTGAAAAGGAAGCAACAACGATAGTAGCACAAAGGAAGAGGAGCAGATGAATAACTCCACATCAAATTTTGGGACCCAGGAGGATCTAAACAACAGCATCAATGGAGCCATGAGCATGATATCATGATTTTGTCAGCAAGGGAGTATGATGCAGGAGCATTTCTCCACCTCATCAAGCGTTATCAAGTCAGCACATCAGTAAACAAGGAGCAACAAATTCCAAGGGAAGAGAAGCGCCATCCCTCTCATTTTGAGCCTAAATTTAAAATTTTAATGTAATTAAATGTGAGTTAATGTTTAGAGGATTAGGGAAGGTTGAGCCCATGTGCTTGACAGATTTAGTTATTGTAATGGGTAGATTCTCCTTTAACGGCTGACAAGTAGGTGGATCTAGATCTGATTCAGACTGGATGGAAATTCAATGAAAATTAATGCGAGTAGGTGGAGGAAGGCTTGAGAGCCCCTCCTTTGTAAAATATTGTTGCTTTCAAAATTCATAAGGAAGATTAGGACTGAGTGCATTAGAGAGCTCAAGAGAGGAGAGGAGAGAAAGAGTTCAAGACTTTGTTTCATTCGAGCCTTTGTAAAAATTGTATAGACCATTCAGTTATAATACGAAGAGCAGTTTTTCTTGCCCATGAATTTTCTATGTGTATTTTATGAATGAATGTTTATTATTTAAATGATTACTATGTTTATTTATGTATGTTGTGTATGTATGAAAATATGTTTCAATTTGTAGGAGTAGGAAGGATTCTATGTATATAGTTTCTGAGGGATTTTTGGCTCTCACGGTTTTGCAAGGAGTGCACCTTAGAGTTGTTAGAGAACTCTAAAAGGCCAGCGCAAGGAGTGTGCAAGAACTCTTTTTATAGTTATGTGAGGAGTGTTCCAAGTGGGAAAACCAAACCTATTTTAAAGCTTAGAAGGAATAGTGTGGGAGAAGACATACCAGAGTTACTGAACACTCTGAGGAAATCTCTACAAGGACTGCATTGAGCGAGCACAAGGAGTGTGCAGAGAGATTTTCGGGCAAAGATTTAAGTTTGATTTGAGTAAGTACTGGTGCAAGAGTGCACAGTCTCCCATAGAAGGGTAAGGTTGAAGAAGTATCGTGAAAAGTATGTATCAGTCTAACACTTAGCTAAGTGTTGAAAAGGTCTCAAGGAAGACGAGTGTCAAGAGCGCATATAAATATTTCCTAAAAAAAATTAATTTTAAGTTCAGGAGAAAGAGAACCGAGCTGCGAGGAGGCAGAAATAGTTGTTAAAGGAGAAAAGGGCCCAGTCCCTTCGAAAACCATGAGAGGATCGAAATCTCGAGAGGGAAGGTGTTACATTGAACGCAGTCCATGGTTGAGTCATTTGAAAGCCTGAATAAATCCTTCATTGGAAGGAAAGTTGAAGCATCAGCGGAGGAGGAGAAACATCGACCGTTGGATCAGTTACGGGATAAAATATAGTCGACTAGCTCAATCCTATATAGAACGAGGAAATTGCGGAGACGCGGAATAGATCTCAGTCTTAAGATCAAGGCACAAGGATCACAAGCCATCAGATCCATGTAAGTAGCGCAAGGTTTAAACCCTTGAAGTCCTTTTTACTTTGTGTGTTCAGCCACTTTTGTGTTATTATTGTGGAGGAGATAAGCCTCCCGAAGTCCTAAAGCCCAAAGTAAACCAGGGTCGTTCATCGGTGAAGCGACATGTCAGTGGATCAAGGTGGTTCGAAATATCAACAATATGGAAGACCTCGACCCTTGTTGCACAAAGGAGAGGAAGTCCTTAAGTGTTGAAGTACTGGATCCGATCTGAGCCATTGGCAGGTAAGGAAACGTGGTGTTAGATCGTGCATTCTAGAGATTTGAAGCTCTGGAGGAAACTGGGAAAGAGTTGTTAAATTGTGAAAATCCCCGAAGCTCTGAACAATGGAGAAAACCATAGTCATTGATCAAGGAGGGACATGTGTTAGGAGGTTGCGAATGGTTCGAAATTCTGGCAATTCGGGAGAAAGGGGGTGTAGAGGTGGAAGGTTGTCAGTCGCATGAAGCTCTGAAGAGTGGAGCACATCTGGACTGTTAGTGATTTGGACATGCGTCACTAGATATGAGAGTCGGGATGAACCATCAATCTAGAGAAAGTGGAGCACAATTGCAAAGAGGTGTAAGATTCCCGAAGTCTTAGGGATCCGAAGTAGATTCTCACCGTCGATCTGGAGAGGACGCGTGGAAGGATATCTTGAGGTCTGGAATTTCAGTACTCCAAAGGTATTGAACACTAGAGTAGCCAATACTCCCGAAGCCTGGAGTCCCGGAGGATAGATCCCAGTCGTTGATGGGTAAGGCCATGTGGCACCATATCTAAGAGGTTCGGAGGTCCAACACCCCATAAGAAATAGGGTGCAGAGTAATGGGGACTTCCGGAGGGCTGAAGGTTAAATTCCATCCCAGTTGTTCATTAGAGGAGGACACGTGGAAGTTGATTGTGTCACTTCGGAGTTCGCTGCTCTAGAGGATTGTGTGTATTAGCACTTGAGGACTCCCAAAGCCCAAAGTCTTGGATAATTTCTCCACCGTTGATTTCTAGAGAGTGGGGGGACTGTAGATTTGAGCCCTTGGAGGTTTTCCATTCCAACACTCTGGGGGATTGAAGGTGTTGTGTAGTTTGGGTAGCGAGGAGCTCTAAATCTCGGAGCATGAAGTAAATGGTGACCGTCGATTTGTTTCGTACGATGACCATCCGATCTGTGAATTTGAAATTTGTAGGTTCACAGGTATTATGAAATTGCACGAGGAAAGCTCTTGAAATTCAGAGCCCCAGAGTCACCGTGAACCATATATCATAGAGGGGAGTATAGTCCATTGATACATTTCTCTCCAGGAGTTCTCTCGTTCAGTACTCCAGAGGTTAGGGGGATATTGACACTCTGGAACTCCCAAAGTTCAGAGTCTCAGAGTCAATAAGGATCGTTGGTGACCTAAGAGAGGAAAGTCATTGATCTGTGGATGCTTTCATTCGGTGAATTTGGCACTCAGGAGAATTTGTGTTGTGTGCATTGGGAAGGGTTGAAGCCCAAATTCTAGAGAGAATTACATCCATCGATCGCAACGAATCTTCAACGTCATTGATCTTAGTGGATAAGTTGGAACCATTGATCCCCGTGGCAGTTCAGGACTTCGCCTATGCAATGGTCCAGGAGAACTGTGGTGTTGACAAGTGAAACTAGCCAAAGCCTGAATCCCTGGAGCTCTGTAGTAGAGCATTGTGGGTAGTGCTTGGTCATGGACCAGGGTCACATGCAAATTTTGACCGAAACGAGAGGACTAGGGTTTGAAAATGATTTTTAAAGGTAAAGAAGTGGTATGGCCTAAGATTTTGAGCCGAAGTCACATAAAGGACTTTGTTGGTGTATAAGGGGCCCTCACTAAATGATTTCAAGGCACGGGGAAAGAAAATTAAGGACCTGTGTATGGAATTTGGGGGCTCATCATGATCCTGAGAACCAATTCAACTCTGATTTTGATTGATCCTAGACCGGTAGGTCACACGGGCCCTAGGTGAGTGTGTGGGTCTGCATCACATATTGACGATTTCATATATTTTTGGAAGCATGGATAGGTTATGGATTCTTTCATTTTTTATGGAAATACCATTTACGACATTGAGGGAAACTTTGAGATAAGGAATGCATAGGTTATTTGTTTGAAAGGTTGTTCTTCATACATGGACAATCAAGATATTTGGCAGCTTAGTGATGATATGATCACAAACCTTTTTCATCCACGAAGGGATGGCTTGTTTCAATTCATTTATGTTGATTCCCAACCATACCTTGGGGGTCATCCTTTTGAGGACTCAAATCCGTTATGTGATGAATATTCTCAACCATTTTTATACTCAAACTTTGATGGAAATGAAGTTGTGACCAACTCAGAACAATCAAAGATCTCTATTATAGGTCAACTATATTTCCAACATGAAGCAGTATGCAGGGACTTGCATACATATAAAAATAAGCGACATGCTCCGAGTATGGAGAATGATTATGTCTCCATACCTATGTTTTTCACTTATATTGTACCTATTTATCTAGAAAATTATAAGGTTTTCTTTGGATATATCATTTCCTCTTAGTCTTCGAGAATTAGTGATCAAGTTGGTGATGAAGAAGGTGAGACATAATCTATATGTGGTAGCTCTATTCAAATATGGGTGGAAAAATCTTGTGGTTATTCTTTCCATAAGGATATTCTCCCTACCACCCACCTCCATAAGTTTCTTTCTATGATTGGTTGCATGCTTATTTATTCTCATGATTATTTTATCCTTGATGTATCTTTGTTATGTCACATGATTAAGAACATGGAAAGATACCTTGATGAGATGTTGAGAAGGTGGCTTCACTAGTTGTATGATTTCACTTGAGATATTTAGGACCTGATCTCCATGGGCCTTTGGCCCCAGGTAAGTAGGTAGGTCATTTTCTTTCTTTCTTTTGCATTTTTTGTACTCATAGTAGTCTAGTTACATTTATTTAGATTTCCATATATATTTCATTTACATATTTCTTTGTTTGAATTTATTCATAGTTGCTTTACTACAATTGCTTGATCATATAACATGTCAGTTAGAATTTTTTTTTTTAAATGACAATTTTTCTTTTTAAGATTAGTTCAAATTTTGAAATTTTGATTATATGAACAAAGGGTGAGTGTGCTACCCTCGATACCCAATGTTTTGTTTGTTCAACATGTGCAGTAATAGATCTTACCAGGAGATGTTGAGGTTCTCATGCACTCTACAGAAAGAACATGTCCCCAAGTAGGAGCCATATGTTATCCCCCCCATGCTAGGGACAACTAAGGAGATGATGTATTGAGGCCTTCAAGTTGTAGATATGGATTAACCAGAGGCAGATGAGCAGGAAGATCTCATATATTACCACATATCACCATTTGATTGATGCCATTAACATCCAACACACCGGCTTGGATAACAGAGGATAGGAGGTATTTCTCCATGAGGTAAAAAGTCTTGTGTTGTGGAAAGTGTCATTATAATAAATGAATTATTTGAACATGTTGCAAAATGGCCTTTCTTGATTTTGAAAAAACAATCTTGGAAATTATGTCTTTTTCACATTTCACCTTCATGGTTGACATGTTTTCCTAGTAAGTGGTCACCCTTGGGAAAAGGGTTACTACTAGGTGGTCTCTGTGAAAGGTCATCATACCATTCTCGCACATACTTTTCACTTTCCATAATTCTTTCCTTTCGTTTCCTCATCTTTTTGGTTTTCGATCGTATCGACCCAAGAAGGGATTGCACTTGATTTCATGGGAAGAAGGGGTTGAAAGCCTAGAGGTATATTGCAACTACTATAAGAGAATAAGAAACTAATTTTGAAAAGAAAGTGAACACAACAAATGAGGACCATCAAAATCTGGTCCAACTTGAGCTCTGCCTACTCAGTGCCTGCCCTTGTCCCAAATTCCAAATGCTAAATTTTGAGACCTTATAAAGGGGACTAGAAAATTACAAATAAATTAAAGAAGGGATTGGAAATATGGCTAAAAAGGGGTCTGGGAAAAATAACACCTTGTTGGAGAAGGTAATTTTTTGGTTAAGCCCAACAAACGAGGATAAGAGCTAAGGAATGGACCAAGGAAGTAGCAAACGCCAAAGAATGAGGAGAAAAAAATGTGCATGAAGGCAAAGGAAGAAGTGCACCAAGAAAGAAGGAATACCAAAGTAGAATCAAAGAAAGAAAGAGTTGGATCAAAGACCAACCACAAGGAAGATAGTTAGAAAGTGGACAAGTGGACTCCACTTAGAATAAGGGTTTGTTAGTCAATGTAAGGGTTTTAACCCATTTTGTAATATAAATATGATGTATGAGGTAGATAGGAGGTATCGTATCGTATTGTATCAATTATCATTGTGAGGAACCTACTTTTGGAGCATCTATTTGAGTCCGAGTCTAATTATTTGTTTTGTTGAGAGTTGTGGAGCTCAGATGGAGTCGGTATTGAGTTGTAACTGAAGGTTAGGTCGCGAGAAGTGGAGCTTGGTGTGACACTAGTTAGCCTCACCAGTACTAAACTATGATGTAATGCATGCATCGCTTTTTGATAGAGAATAAGAAATAAAGAAGAAGATCTTTGTGGACATAGCCCAGGGGGGTGAACCATAGTAAAATGGTGTCTTTATGTGTACTGTGTTGTTTTTATATGATTATGATTAATGAATGATTTTATTTATAGAATGCACTAGAATAATTATGCAAAATAGATGTTCTTAAATGGATAAAATAGTAGATCTGATGAATTTTATGGTAGAATGCATATTACAGTAGAAGTAGAAGTAAAAATAACATCCCCAATCCCTTCCATGATTTCATACATCTACATCCTACAGTCACCCATAAGCCATATTGGGTGATATTTTGATGTGCACTCGGTGTGCGGTGTATCCTTCTAGTTTACCAGAAGGGTTGATGGTGAAAAGGGTTTTGTTGGAGAGCTAAGGTAGAACCCGGGTCAACCCATATATCCAACAAATGGTTTTGTTGTCGGTTGGAACTGAGAAGAACAACTTGTAAGGGGTTTGATGAAGAAAACACAGTTGTAAAAAGGGATGTTCAAGCCACGGACTCCTATGAATCAAGATATTGAAAGATGGTTGGAGACAAAGAATCTAGAGTTCACGCAGAAATATAACAAAAGTTTTAGATATACACTGCACCAGTACTTGCAAAGTCAACATAGAAAAGTCATATACTGTTGCAGAGTAGGATTTCTTGAAGGGACCTAGAGGAAGGTATATTAGGTCTCTTTACAAGTTGATCAAGATCTTATTATATGATAAATGTGTGATTTCCATGGAATTGAAAAACTAGATCACTCTACACACATGGGGGAGTTGGGGGAAGCACTAAGGAATATATAATATATGGAGAAGGCTCTGGAGACTAGCCAAAAGAAGGAATCAATGGACCCCATCATGATGGATGATGAACATAATATGGATATCATAAGGAAGGCTATCATGACACGTAGTGTATGACCCTACTAGTATAAGATGAATAACAACAAGAGGGAAATAGTCGAGCGAGAGAGATTGGACAATGATGAGGAATAGGTAGAGGATATCCACGCCACGGGTTGGATTGAGGATATCTTTCACACCACATATGAGAGAAAAACCAGAGGTCATGGGTCTAGAACAGAAAATTCTCTCCATTCCAGATATGAATTATTGTGGAACCCACAACCACATGTGTGACTAAGACATCAAAAGAAGAAAAATCAGTTAACCAACAAGTGATTAGTGGTAGAATAATTTTTATAGGAGGTGGTTCGAATATAAATTCAAGAAAAAGTGTAAGTTCAACAAGTAGCAATTAGGTATATACACCGTGCAGAGGTGGTAGTACAACAAACTTCACAATGGTAGGACAAGATCCAACTATTAGGTTACCAGAATTCTGAGACAGGTCAGATGACCCATAAAATCATTTGTTTATCTGTGAGAAGATATGGGCAGCTAATAAGATCACAGATGAAGATGCAAAGGTTTCAAAGTTGACAATCACATTCAAAGACCACGCATTAGACTTTTACATAGGTCTGGAAGCAAACAATCCAACGGGAGCACCTACAATTGTAGTATAAGTCAAAAGGAAATTAATAAATGAATTTCAGAAACCAAGTTCAGAGGACCAGTTCATGAATGAAATGATAGAGATTAAGCAGAAACTAGAAGAATCAATCTGGTAGGTGGACCGTAAGTTCAAAAGAATAAAAAATAATTTGAAATACCCTATTACTAATATGCAACATAAATATTTGTTTGTTAACTCTTTACTGCCACACTTGAAGTATCCTTTGAGATAGCAAAAATTCTAGAATCAGGTTGAGGCTCTGCAAGATGCCTTGCAGTTAGAAGAAAATAAGTATAAGTAGACATATCTAGTTTTGGAAGAGTTGAGACAAGACCTGAAGAACTTAACATTTCATTTGAATCAAAATAAAGGTAAGGAGAAAATGGAAGATATTTGGTGCACATTATGTAGAACTGAAGGACATCACAAGAATGAGTGTCCATTATTTGCGCAGTATATTGGAGTTGGTATTCCAAACCCTTTATCTTCAGGAGGACCATGGTGTTATATTTGTAAAATACATGGGCATGATCCCTATCATTTCCCCGTGATGTAGAAGTATCATACAATACTAAAGAGTACATTTTGTAATTTTTTCAAGTCAGTTGGACACACTTAAATAAGTTCTAAAAAAATAAAAAAATAAATTAAATTTCCAAATGTAAATCCAATCCAGTCTATTATGTACAATGGAAACTAAAAATTAAACTACTACATAAAATGTTTCAAAAATCTCCCATTGCTAGGGGCCTCAAGAATTTATCCATTTAAATTTTCAAGAGAGAATCAATTTCTCCCTTCAACTACTGCAATTTTGAAAGGACCAAACCAAAGATGGTCAAATTTTCCATGTTTCCCAGCGTCCTCTTTTCTATCCTTCCACTTCAAGACTAAATCTCCAGGAAGGAACTCCACGTCTTTGTCTTTCTTATCAAATATGACCTTCATATTTTCTTGGTATTTTTTAAGCTTATCATCCACTTCTCTTATGTTCGGTTGGACTTCAATTATTTTATTTATTCTTCTCGTTAAATCATTTGGTTATTCATTAGCATATTTCCATATTTTCATCACAGGAAGAGAAATATTAATAGGAAGAATAACATATGTTCCATAAACTAATTGGAAAGGATACATACCTATTTATTTCTTGGTGTTGATTCTATTTTCCCATAGATCATATTTTAAATGTATATGCTAAGCTTTACTATTTTCTGTCAATTTTTTTTAATTATCGTCATTAAAATTTTATTAGAGACTCTACCATCCCATTTTCCCGAGGATAATAAGTTGTGGAATGACCCAAAATAATATTGTATTTTTGACAAAAAATTATCATAGCAATAGATTTGAAATCTTGTGCATTATCTGTGACTATTTTCCTCGGACAACCAAACCTTTCAAGAATGCTCTCCTCCAAAAACATTATTACTACTAAATCAGTAGAATTCCGAGGTGGAAAATATTATACCCGTTTATTAAAGTAATCCGTGGAAATTAAAATCCATCTATGTTGGGCACTTGATTGTGGATGAATTTCTTCGATGAAATCTAGGCCCCATTGTTGGAAAGGACCTTCATATTTAACGAGAACTAGAGGTAAGGAAGGGAATATTTTTCTTTCTAGAAAAAAGTTGGCATGATTTGCAAGATCTGACCCTTGCATTTATGTCAGTGAATAACCTTGGCCAATAATAGTCTTCCCTTAAAAATTTATAATTTGTTCCTCTCCAAGCATGGTGTCCTCCACATACTACTTTATGAAACTCATCAATGACACCTTCTCTTTCAGGTTCTATAAGGAAACATAATAAGAAACCCAAAGGATCCTTCCAGTATAACTTAGCCTTGATAATGAAATATTTGATTGCCTCTAATTTTAAGGTTCTTTCCTTGGAAGGAGTCATGTCAATAGGACATTGAAGAGTAAGGAGGTATGACACTATATTTTTATACCAAGAAGAGGAAGAAAATTTGTTGTCAATATGATTTGTTGGCATTTTATCATCAATTTCTTCAATGTGTGGGAGAGAATTTTTAGACTCAAAATGATTTATTCCCAGGGCTCTGAAATTTGATTCAGCAAGTAATTTTTCCAGACCCTGTCCTTTTACCAGTTTGGTTGGTTTGACTTCCAAATCATATTCTTTAATTTTTCCCAACCATTTTCCCCT
Organism: Picea sitchensis; assembly: GCA_010110895.2. Lineage (NCBI taxonomy): Eukaryota > Viridiplantae > Streptophyta > Pinopsida > Pinales > Pinaceae > Picea > Picea sitchensis. The sequence continues at coordinate 56,722 of SNQJ01S0008418.1, read as the reverse complement.
TCTTCCATCAATGTTAGGTTGAATTAGGATATATTTGACTGTGCTTGTGGGTACATATACAATTATACTTGAATGTAAAACATATGTCTGAAAATCCTTGAGTGCCTTAACCATAGCATAAACTTGTTTCTCTAGAATATCATATTTTAACTCTGCATCTCTGAGGATTTTACTAAAAAAAGGCAATAGGTTGTACAAAACCTTCATCATTTTTCTGTAGGAGAATTGTTGCAATTGTATATTCAAATGCATAGGAAAATATTAAAAACTCCTTTATATAATCAAGACTTACCAACATTAGTGATTCTCCTATAGGTTTCTTGACTCGTTGGAAGGATGCCTTAGCTTTCGTCGTCTATTTCACCTCATTATCCTTCTTCAACATATATGTGATCAATTTGATAATTTCAACAAAATTTGGAATAAATCTTCTCAACAAATTAATTCATCCTAAAAATGATTGAATTTCATCTTTGTTTCTAGGAATATTGATCTGATCAATATATTCAACTCATTTTGGATCTACTTTGATTCCATCTTTTGATATAATATGTCCTAAAAACTTCCCTTCTTGCATGGAAAAATGATATTTCTTAGGGTTCAAAGACAAACCAAATTTTCTGCATTTGTCAAATTTTTGTCTAAGATGTACCAAGTGTCTTGTATCAGAATTAGAAAATATTATCACGTCATCTAGATAAATAACAACGAATTTATCTTTTTCGCCAACAAATGCTATATCCATTGCTCTTTGAAAAGTTGCACCTGCATTCATCAATCCAAAATACATTGTTTCATACATAAAAGTTCCCCATGGACTAGTAAACACAATTTTTTCTTTATCATTTTCATGGACAGTTATTTGATTGTACCCTGAAAATCCATCAATCATAGAAATTCTCTTTTCCCCAACAAAATTTTCAAGAACATGATCCATTTTCGGAAGAGGGTAATTCTCTTTTAAAGAAGACCGATTCAAATTTCTAAAATCAACACACAACATTATCTCTCCATTCTTCTTTCTGATAGAAACCAAATTGGATAACCCATTCAGAGTATCTAAGAGGTACGATGCTTTTTGCATGAAGAAGCTTTTTGACCTCCATTTCTATTATCAACAAAAGAATAGGATTTATCTGTCTAAGATTTTGCTTGAAAGGCTTGATACCTGGTTTTAATGGAATCTTGTGCTCGATAACGGAAGTATCATAAGTTGTTAAGTCTTCGTAAGAACATGCAAAAACATATTTATATTATTTGAGTAATTCAACATATTTCCTCTTTAGTTTAGTGGGAATATATTTAGAAAACTTGACCAGTTTTGGATTTTCATTTGAACCCACATTACAATCTTCAACTTTTTCAGGTTGAGGCTACAAGGTAGATTTTAAATGGATATCGATTTGGTCGAACGGAATTTCTAATGGAATAAGACCCTTTGGAATTTGATTATTCTTTAGAATGGAATAAGACCTCTTGGTATATGATTTATTCTTTTAGTAAGAGAATCTTTTGATTTGAAATCCTATCTTTGAATTTTTTTGGATTTTTTCCTTCTTGCATAATCCAAACTAGATCATTTTGATTTTCTTGATCTATGTGTGTCTCAGAAAATTTATCCACCATCTCCAAAAATTGTTTTGTTTGTTCATCATCTTCAAAAAATTTCCAATAGTGAAAATTGTTTGGAATTGAAGGTTTATGTCTCATGTCAATGTGATAATCCAATTTCAGAACAGTTGGTGGTATCAAATTAGATGCAGCTTTAGCTAATGAATTTTCTTGTTGATTATGCAATCTAGGAATAGCATGAATGTTGAAAGATAAGAAAAAATTTCCAATCAGATCCCATGCACAATTTCTATAAGATCTCATTCTAGGGTGTTTATCTTGATATAGCTATATGATCTATTTTACGATAAGATATGCATCCCCATATACTATCAAATCTTTGATTTTTAATTTTCTAGCAGCTACTAATCCTAAAATTAAAGCTTTGTATTCACATACATTATTTGTGTAATCATTGTCAAATTGTAATCTATAGGAAAAATGTATGCAATACTAATCATTTGGTACCATGAATAACACTCTAGCTCCTTCACCTTACAAGATGAGGCACCATTGAAAAACATTTTCCACATCCCATCTCTAATATTTACATTTTCCTTTGGAACTTCTATTTTTGTATTTTAGTTTTTTGTACAAACTTCAAAATCATCATCTATAGATAAAATGCAATTTCCTAAATCGTGATCAACAACATAGACTGGATAATTATTAGGGTTTTGAGGATCACTTACTGTATATGTCAGTCTAGTTTCTATGTACAATATGGTAAATTTTCCACCAAAAATCGAAATAGTGGCATATGTCATGTCCAACTGAACTGATCCTCCTAACTTTGCACACCAAGATCTTGATAAAAGCATGCCATATTTTGCAAGTACATCAACTACTACCACATTCATAAGAATACTTTTAATTGGAATATGAGATAGATTTACAGCTAAATATTTAATCATGACCATACACTTAACCTTTCTGGACTCAAAAGAGTATAAATATTGATAAGGTCTGGTAATTTGTAAGCCCAATTTTTCCATTATTATTTTTGGCATCAAATTATGTAAAGCACCTTAATCTAGCATATAGTTATGTAACAAATGATCATGCACAGTAAGAGTGATATAAAATGGATCCACTGAGTCTTTATAGTTTTCAATATGTGTTCCAAACATAATTGTTGGTTTCTCATCTTCCAAGTTAATAACATGATCTTGACATTCTGCACCTCGAAAATTAATTACTTTTGAAATTTTCTTCTTGTAAACCAGATTTCTTGCAAGTTCAACCAGAGGGACTGGAATTTTAATCTTATTCAATTCATTCTCAAGATTGAACATGCCAACTTGTTTTTATAACTCTTTGGTATATACTTCAGCTTCTTTGTTTTCCATCTTTTTAGTTTGTGTTGATTTTGTTTCAACTTGCTTTATTTGAACAACTTGTACTTCAATTTGTGATTTTGAGACTACTGATTTGTTTGTTTTATTTCATGCCAAGAGATTTTTGGGTGGATCGGTAGTAGAAGTCTTATCTCTTGGCCTCAAATCATATTTATTATGAAGCTCAACCATTATTGAATCGACAAGATCTTTATATTGTGATGTGGTATCTCCCAAGTTATTGATATTTTGCTCGTCAAATAATAATCCAAGATTTAAATATTTTTCGTAGTCATGTTGAGTTAAATGAGATTCAATATCATCATCACTAATTTTTTTATATCCTCATCTACTTCTTTATAATCTTGAACATCATCTCCCTATATAATATTTTATGTTTTAAAAGGGGCCTGAATCTTTTTTTCCTCATTCTTAATTTGCCTCTGTTGAATCTGAGGGTTTGTATTGAGGTTTCTCCTAAATTGATTTTGATTTCTAACATATGGTTCAGGTTTGAATTTCTCAATTTCCATCCTGAAAAATTATTTGATAAACATTTAATTGTTTTATCCATCTCATCCATATTTTCCTCTTCTGTGTTTTTTCCAGAACTGGAGGGTCCTCCTTAATCTTTAATTATTCTAGGTTCTCTTATTCCCATCTCAACCTTCATTTTAAATTTTCCTGATTCCATCATATTAGATTCAATTTTGATAGCATCATATTGCATTATGTTAGGGACCTAACCTACCTAACCCCTCAAGTGGGAAGAATAATATATTTCCATGTAATAAAGGTCAATATTAATAAGGCCTAGAAATAAGGAGGAATAACTCAATTGTAATAAGACCTAATAGAATCTTTCGCTTCTAGAAGGATATTCCTCTAGATTGTTCTTTGGGATAGAAAGATTTAGTATAAATAAGAGTAGAGGGTATGAGAAGTTTTGCCTTGGAAAATTATTGTAATAGAGCTCTGTTATGTTGGAGGTTTCCCCCTCAAAGAGGCAAGTGAACATTGCTTCCTATCAATAAAGGTATAATTTCGGTGTCGTGGTTCCATATAATTTGTTATTCCATTGTTATCTCTGCAATATTTCAATATTTTGTTGTTATCTCAGTGATATTCTCTACATTATTTCTCTATTATGCTAATATAATAGATCCGGTACCTTACAAGTGGTATCAAAGCACTTTCCTCGGTAGAAAATTATGGGTTAATTTTTTTCAGGGTAGAGAGGTATTCTTGCATCTTAAAGCTACATAGATTTGTCATTACGTGCATAAACCCATGGCTGGAGATTCATACACGCAGGAAATACAAGTGGAACTTAAGCACACATTTTTTGGCCACCCTTGTAACCCATGTTGGTACCCCTTCAAGTGGTAGCACATCAGACAACACCTGTATACAGATTGGCCTAGATCTCCTAAATCCCTCCATAGATAAACTGATCAGTTGCCTAACTATTATAATTCCATCGAGAAAAACACTCAAGAAGTTACTCTCTAGTACATGGGTAGTCGGGCAGTACGGCTAAGGGCACGGTCTAGCCTCTTTAGTTGGTGCCCTGAGATATTGGGTTGAGTAATATTGTTGGACCCTGCACGTATATCAGAGAGTTATAGCATAGGGAAAACCCTTGACTGTAGAACCCTTGAATACCCTAACCCTTGGGATTAAAAAAAAATAGAATATAAAATATATATTGTCGCGCAGCTATGCCTCCTGCATTCGGGTTGCAAAATTACTACACATTTCTTCCTGTTAAGCATTTGGGAATTTTTTCACTGAAGTATTCTTCAGGCCGAAGTATAACTTTGTAGGAGTAAAAACAAAAAAAGTTTAGTGGTCCCTTCGACACACTTATTTGGGACCTATTCCATTAGATTCTCATTTTCTCGTTGATCGTAGTCCTACCCTTCATTTTTAATCCTTTGTGTTTCAGTGGACATGACCCCTTCCCAGTTTCCCTATTTTTCTACCTATTCCATTTTATTTCCCTTCTCACACTAATCGTTGTGGTACCTATCACTTATAAGTTCTTTTTTGTGGTCCCACCCACCCATTTTCTCTTCCTCGCACTTCCCCTCTCCAAATGGCCACCACTCGCAACCAAGACCTCCAAGCTTCCATTAAGCAAGCCCATTTCTCCATTGAACATATGACATCTGAGATTGGCTCTACCAATTCCCACATTTCAAAAGTAGAACACAAATTTGACACCATGGAAGCCAACTTCACAACCCAATTTACCACCCTCCAGTCTGTTGTTAATCAATTGTTGAACCTCCCTACAGGTCCTTCCTCATTAGACCAACCCGATGTTGTTGATTCCTCTCAATATCTACATTTTCACTCCAACTCCTTTCATCATGAACCCCATCTTCCCCATGTAAAAGTCAATAAATTTGATGGCTCTGATCCTATGGGTTGGGTAACTCAAATGGAGCATTATTTTTCTTTGCATGGTATTACTGACGAGTTGGAAAAACTTCACTATGTTTTCCTCTATCTATCTCTTGAACGTTGGAAATGGTGGCAATTGTGTAAAAATTCATGCAAGGGGTATATTTCCTAGACCCAATTTGTTGCAGAGCTCTATGCCCTCTTTGATATGGATACCCACTATCTCGTTCATTTGACCAAGTTGAAACAGTCAGGCACAGTGGAATACTTTATCACTTCTTTTTAGCATTTGGCCTTTCAAACAGAGGGAATGTCAGATGCATTCTTGCATGAATTCTTTATCAGTGGCCTCAAGAATGAAATCATATCCTGGGTTCTCATGGCCTACCCTCATATTTGGTTGGACACTACTACACGTGTTAAATAGGCCCAACAAGTCTTTTTTTCCCAGAACAAAAAGCCCTCTTTTGTTCCTCTCCCTCGACCCACTAATCCTAATACCCCTGTCACTCCCCTCAAGGTCCATAAATTAACTAGGGATGAAATGTATGAACGCCAATTGAAGGGTATTTTCTATAATTTTGATGATAAATATTTTCCCGGGAACAAGTGCAAGGAAAAAAAACTTTTTATGGACATTTTTGAATATGTTCCTGAAGAATATGTGATAGTTCCAATTGTTTAAGATCCCTTCCTTCCCGATGCTACCTTGGATCCCATTGAATCACATGAAGTTGAACCACTCATTTCCTTTCATGCTCTCACTGGATTCTATGCTCCCCAAACTCTCAATCTTATTGGCTATATTAAGAATAGGAAGGTCATCATCCTGGTTGACAGTGGTAGCACCCACAATTTTATTCATCATCGCATTGCCAAGGAAACCAATTGTTATATTCGTGAGGTCAATAATTTTCAAATAATGATAGCCAATGATGGGTCCATGAAATGTGGTGGGCGTTGTGAAAATGTACATCTTCAAATTGGAAATTATCACCTGAAATATCATATGTTTTCCATCAAAATGGACGGGTGTGACATTGTGCTAGGTGTTGAATGGTTACGTACTTTGGGTCCCATTCCTATGGATTTTAAGGAATTAACCATGCAATTCCAATAGGAGGGACAAAGGTATCACAATTGGTTCTCCTGATATCATCAGTTCCCATTGCATGGAAAAAATCCTCAATAAAGGCAACTACAGTATTATTTCTCAACTCCATTCTATTCATGTGGTTGAGACACCCTCTGTGCATCATGACCTCCTAGCTATTCTCTCCAAACACCAAGTTGTTTCTTCCACTCCTCAGGGATTTCTGCCTTCTCGTTGTGTTCATGATCATTCCATACCCCTTCTTCCTAGAAGTGTTCCTCCCAATGTTCTCCCTTATCGTCATCCCTTTGCCCAAAAGAATGAAATTGAGAAAATCGTTCAGGAATTTCTCCAAGCGTGTGTTATTGGTCCTAGTACCATCCCTTATTCTTCTCTTGTGGTCATGGTACTTAAGAAAGAAGGTATTTGGAGCATGTGTCCTAACTTACCTACCCTCAATAAACTAACCATCAAAGACATGTTCCCATTCCTATGATTGATGATCTCTTGGATGAGTTGAGTGGTGCTTAGTATTTCACCAAACTTGATCTGCATTCTGCCTACCACCAGATTTGTATGCAAGATGTTAACACCCCCAATATTTCTTTTCGAACTCATGAGGGTCACTATGAGTTCTTGGTCATGCCCTTTAGCCTATGTAATTCCCCCTCCACCTTCCAAATCCTCGTGAATCATGTTTTTCTTCCTTTTCTTCATCATTTTGTCTTAGTTTTCTTTGATGGTATTCTCGTCTACAGTCAAATTTGGCAATCCCATATCACCCATGTGGATCAAGTTCTTCATCTACTCTCTCAGCATCTCTGGCACCCTTATCTCTTGGCACAACGCTTCCAAATTAAGACAAATCATCAAAGCCTCAAGTATTGTCATAAATTTATGGGTAGTGTAGTTGAGTGGTACTTGGCCAAATAGAATTGTGGGAGTGTTAGGGACCTAACCTCCCTAACCCATCACGTAGGTAGAATAATATAATTCCATCTAACAAAGGCCAATATTAATAAGCCCTAGAAATAAGGAAGAATAATTCAAATATAAGAAGACCTAATAAAATCTTTCACTTATAGAAGGATCTTCCTCTAGATTGTTATTTTGGATAGATAGATTTAGTAAAAATAGAACTAGAGGGAATGAGAATTATAGCACAAATCCACTGCATTCATGTTGTTGAGACACCTTCTATGCATCTTGACATCCAATCTATCCTCTCCCACCACCAAGTTATTTTTAACACCCCCAAATAACTTCCCCCTTCCTGTGGATTCCATGATCATTCCATCCCTCTCATCCCGGGTAGTATTCCTCCTAATGTTTAGCCTTATCATCATCCCTTTGCCAAGAAGAATGAAATTGAGAAAATTGTTCATGAATTACTTGAAGTCGGTGTTATCCATTCTAGTACTATCCCATATGCTTCCCCTGTGGTCATGGTACTTAATAAAGAAGGTACTTGGTGCATGTGTCCTGATTTTTGCGCCCTCAACAAACTCACAATCAAAGAAAAATTCCCCATTACTATCATTGATGACCTCTTAGATGAATTGAGTGGTGCTCAATAATTCACCAAATTGGATCTATATTCTGGCTACCACCAGATCTGTATGAAATATGAAGACATTCCCAAGAAGACATTTCACTTTCCTCCTCTTATGAATCTAATGCTCCTTCCACTTTCCAGAGTCTTATGAATCATGTTTTTCATCCTTTTCTCCGTCATTTTGTCTTAGTTTTCTTTGATGATATTCTCATCTATAGTAAAACTTGGTCATCTCATCTCTCCCATGTGAATCAAGTTCTCCATATCCTCTCTAAGAACCAACTTTTCCTCAAACAATCTAAATGTGTCTTTGGTGCCTCAGAAGTGGAATACCTGGGTCATATTTTTGGAAAGAATGGTTTCTGAATGGACCCTAAAAATATTAAGAGCTTGTGTGGTTTTCTAGGTTTAATGGGCTTCTTATCGAACAAATCGATAAGTGTGGACACAAACAGATATCCCTAGTTTCACCCCGAAACTAGAACAAAACAAGATAGAATATAAAACTTTCCCTAAGTTTTAATTATCAAGCATACTAACTAACAAGAGATAGATGAAATACCTTTTAAATGTTGTTTGTCCTCGCTAGTGTCATTCTCACTCTGTTCCAAGTCTTATGGGATGTTGAACCTATAAAAATACACAATCCAACAAAGTGAAAGAAACAACGTATACTCAAAAAAATCTATGTATGTGATCAAGGAGTCATACAATAAAATAAGACCAATTTTATGGGAAAGAAATATATTAGTGTATTATAAATATGAAAAGGAGAATAAAAGAAGATGCCTTGATGTTGTAAGGTCCCTTCCAACAATTCCTTGCTTCCCACACACTTCTTTCTCCACAGATTTTGAGACCAACAACCTATATTGACAAAGCAAATCCCAAAGCTACAAAAATTACTCAAGCTCACACCAAACGCTAGCCAACTTTCCCAAGCTAACTCAATCCCAATCAAGCTAGATTTCCCAAGCTACAAAACAACTAAATTTCCCCATGATAACTCCTCTCCTTTTATAGGATGAAAAGGATAGGGTGAGGAGTTTAGGATGATCCCAGGAGATCAAGGATGTGACTCAGATCCAAACCGATCGGAGGCCAACTCACCCTCGAAGCTTCTCTTCTAGAAGAATCGAGAAGATGTTTTTTTTCCTTCATACGAAAATCTTTGCATGATATCACAAGCCACTATGGTGAAACCTGCAACGATCCTAGATTGTTGCACCCTTAATACTAAGAAAGGTGCGACGATCCCTTTTTATAAGGTTTTTGACAAAGGAAAAGTATAATTTCATCTCTCTAGGAAAATTCATCTTCATTCTTCTTCAGGGATTAAGGAAATTGATCCTTCTAAAGACAAAGGATAGGTTTACATAATTAATGGTCATAAGGGTGACAAAATTAATGTGTAACAAGGATATTATAGGAATTTTGTTCAGAATTATGGAAAGATTGCAACTCCTCTCACTTCCCTCCTTAAAAAGAATGCTTTCGCTTGGACTTCAGTTGTGGATCATGCCTTCCAAGACTTAAATATGATATGTGCTCGACCCTTGTCTTAACACTCCCAGACTTCACAAATACTTTCGTATTGGAATGTGATGCTTCCGAGAAAGGAATTGGAGTCATCCTCATGCAAGATGGTAGGCCCTTGGCCTTCACTAGAAAATAAATTTCAGAGCAACATTTGGGCCAATCCATTTATGAAAAGGAAATGTTAGCTATTCTACATGTTGTGGATCTCTATCATCCTTATTTATTGGTTCAATGGTTCCAAATCAAAACCGATCATCAGAGTCTCAAATATTTCCTAGAACAACAAATTCCATCCCCAACATAGAAAAAATGGGTGACCAAGCTATTTGGCTATGATTATGAGATCATTTAAAATTCTTCAATTTCTCTAGGGTACTCTTTGCATAATCAAGAGCTTCGCTACAAAGGCCATTTTTTTTATGCAAGCAATCCCAAGTTAAATCCACAGTGTTTTTTTAACTTCATACCTCACTCATAGCAAGGCACTCGGGATTTACCAAAACCTATGAAAGGGTCAAACATTCTTTTTTTTGGGAAGGTATGAAATAGGACATCCGCACCTTTGTGGTTGAATGTGAGGTCTATCAATGCAACAAGGGAGAAATTTTCAAATCTCTGATCACACTCCAACCGCTTTTGATTCCTCATGCTATTTGGAGAGATATTTCTATGGACTCCATTGTAGGCTTACCTATATCAGGCAATAAGTCAGTCATCATGGTGGTTGTCAATCTTCTCTCCAAATATGCTCATTTTTTTGCTCTTCAACACCCATTCACAACCACCACAGTGGCTCAAATATTCATGGATAATATCTTCAAGCTTCATGGCATGCCTAATTCTATTGTCTCTGACAGAGACCCCACTTTCACCAACAATTTTTGGCAATAGTTGTTCAAGCTACAGGGCACCCAATTACATCTCAACACTTCCTATCACCCACAGATGGATAGCCAAACTGAAGTTATCAACAAGTGTTTGGAAACATATTTGAGGTGTTTTTCATATTAGCAACAAAATTGGCGGGCTCAATGGTTACCCCTAGATTAATGGTGATACAATACATCTTACCATACAACTACTCACATGAGTCCTTTTGAAGCAGTCTACAGCCAAAATCCCTCGTCCATTTTCTACTATATGCCAGGGGTCTTGAAGGTTCAGGAGGTTGAAACAAATCTTACAGTCTGAGAGGCTATTCTTCGTGGCCTCAAACACAATTTGATCATGGCTCATAATATCATGAAGAAACAAGCAAATCAAGTTCATTTTGAACACCATTTTGTTGAAGGGGACAAAGTATTTGTTCGACAACAACCTTATAAGCAGACTTCTCTCAAATCTCACCACTATCAGAAACTTGCACCCAAATTTTATAGTCATTATACAGTGCTCAAGTGTGTGGGATCAGTGTCCTATCAGTTATATCTACCCAGTCAGTCAAAGCTCCATCCTGTTTTTCATGTTTCTTTCTTAAAGAAGGTGATTGGAACTAAGTACCAAAATCAAACTAGTCTTCCTGAGTTGGATGAAGAAATTTCCATATGGTTTCATCCACAAGAAGTCTTGGCCGAGAGAGAGCTTCATCTCCATCAGCACACCATCCAGGAAGTGTTATTCCAATGGAAAGACACACTTCTAGAAGATGTCACCTAGGATCCAACCACCATTCTACAACAATTCCCTCATCTAAAGCCTTGAGGAAAAGGTTGTTCTCCAAGGGGGAGGAAATGTTAGGGAACTAACATCCCTAACCCCTCATGTAGGTAGAATAATATAATTCCATGTAATAAAGGCCAATATTAATAAGGCCTAGCAATAAGGAAGAATAAGTCAAATGTAAGAAGACCTAATAGAAGCTTTCACTTCTAGAAGGATCTTCCTCTAGATTGTTCTTTTGGATAGATAGATTTAGTATAAATAAAAGTACAGGGTATGAGAAATATTGTCTTGGATATTATTGTAATATATATCTGTTCAATTGGAGGATTTCCCCTTGAAGAGGCAAGTGAACATTTCTATCAGTAATCAAAGTGCTCATTCCGGTGTTATCTTGGTATTGTTCTGGTATTATTCTGGTTATATCATTGTTTATCTTCCATTTCTAGATAAAATAATTTTTTTCTGCATACTATTTTACATCTGGAATACTACAGGTAGCTTACATAACTATGTCATGCCACTCGGTTTGGATTTTCTGCCCCTGAACCAAATTGACCACATGTCCCTGAATGGCTTGAGGAGGCAAGTTGCAACTCATGATAAAACTCTAACCGAGACTCGGATGGGTGAACCGGTAGTTGCATTATATCTGAAGCACCAGGTTTCAGCTAGGGTCCCCTTCTGCTATCATTTGATCCATCGAAAAACCATTTGTTGGAGTATCTCTGGCACTAGGGTTTTGCTTGGTGCTTATTACATATGTTTGACAATTTAACACTTTTTTAGGATAGACATGGCAAGGAAAGTGAATTCAAGGCATGGAATGGCATAGAGAGCCATGGTATGGGAAGGCATTCCATGGAAAGGAAAGGCATGGCATGGAAATACATGGTATGACAAGGCATGGCATGGCATGGAAAGGAAATGCATGGGAAGGCATGGCATGAAAATTGAAGGCAAGGCAAGTGAAGGAAAGACAAGGAAAGTGAAGGCAAGGAAAGTGAAAGAAAGGAACGAAAAGGAAAGGCATGGAATGCCAAGTCATGGTAAGGCAAGGCAAGGAATGAAGGCATGACAGGGCGTGGCAAGGTAATGAATGGAAAGGCAATGAAAGGCATGAATGACAAGGCAAGGGAAGGTAAGTGAAGGCGAGGGAAGGAAAGTGAAGGCATGGAAAGGCATGGAATGGAAAGGAAAGGTAAGAAAAGGAAAGGAAAGGTAAGGCAAGGTAAGGCATGGCATGTAATGGAAAGGAAAGGAAAGGAAAGGTAAGGTAAGGTAAGGAGAGGCATGGAATGGCAAGGAAAATAAAGGAAAGTGAAGGCAAGGCAAGGAATGGAAAGAAAATGCATGGCAAGGCATGTCATGACATGGCATGGAAATTGAAGGCAAGTTAAATCAAGTGAAGGCAAGGAAAGTGAAATAAAGGAATAGTTCAATTTGGTCAATGAAGGCATAGTGAAATGAGGCATACTGCCTTACTAGGGTTTTGCTCAATGAGGCATAGTGCAATGAGGCATACTGCCTTACTAGGGTTTTTCTCAATGAGGCATAGTGAAATTTGGTTAATGAAGGCATGGAAAGGCAAGGCAAGGTATGGTAGGTCATGGAATGGAAAGCAAAGGCATGGCATGGAATGGAAAGGCATGGCATGGCATGGCATGGAAAGGAAAGGCATGTGAAGGCATGGCATGGAAAGTGAAGGAAAGGAAAGGCATGGAATGGAAAGGCAAGGCAAGGCAAGGCAAGGCATGGAAAGGTAAGGAATGGAAAGGAAAGGCAATGAAATACAAGGCAAGGAAAGGCAAGGAAAGGCATGGAATGGAAAGGAAAGTCAAGGCAATGCAAGGCATGGCAATGCAAGGCATGGCAATGCAAGGCATGGCAATGCAAGGCATGGCAATGCAAGGCATGGAAAGGCATGACATGCCATGGCATGGCAAGGAAATGCATGGGAAGGCATGGCATGGAAAGTGAAGGAAAGGCAAATGAAAGAAAGACAAGTGAACGCAAGACATGGCAAGGAAAGGAATGGCATGGAAAGGAAAGGAAAGGAAATGCATGGTAACGAAATGCAAGGCATGACAAGGCATGGCAAGGAAATGAATAGCAAGACAAGGTAAGGAATGAATGGTAAGAAAAGTGAAGGAAAGGAAAGTGAAGGCAGGTCAAGTGAATGAAAGTGAATAAAACATAATTGAATGAATGGAAAGGAAAGGTAAGGCATGAATGGAAAGGAAATTGAAGGAAAGGTAAGTGAAGGCAAGGGAAGTGAAGGAAAGTGAAGGAAATAAAAGTGAAGGAAAGTGAACGCAGAGGAAAGTGAAGGCAAAGACAAGTGAAGGAAAGGAAACTGAAGGTAAGTGAAGGAAAGTAAAGTGAAGGCAAGGCATGGGAAGGTATGGCATGGCAAGTGAAGGCAAGGAAAGGAAAGGGAAGGAAAGTCAAGTGAAAGCAAGGCATGGCATGAAAAGGAATGGCATGGAAAGGCAAGGCAAGGCATGGAAAATAAAGGAAAGGCATGGAAATGCATGGAAATTAAATGCAAGGCATGGCATGGGAAGTCATGGCATGGAAATTGAAGGCATGGAAAGGCAAGGAATGAGTGTAAAGGAAAGGAATGAACGAAAATGTGAGGCAAGGAATGAATGGAAGGAAAGGAAAGGCAAGGAAAGGTAAGGAAAGTGAAGGAAAGGAAAGGAAAGACAAGTGAAGGAATGGAAAGGCATGGAAATGCATGGAATGAAAAGTGGAGGCAAGGAAAGGAAAGTTAAGGAAAGGAAATTGAAGGCATGTAATGGCAAGTGAAGGCAAGGAAAGTGATGGGATGGCAAGTCAAGGCAAGGAAAGTCATGGAAAGGCAAGGTAATGTGAGGCATTTCATGGAAAGTGAAGGCAAATCAAGGAAAGGCAAGGTAAGGCAAGGAAATTGATGAGATGGAAATAAAAGACAAGGAAGGTCAAGGGATGGAAAGGAAAGGCAAGGCAAGGAAAGGAAAGGTAAGTGAAGGAAAGGCAAGGCATGGAAAAGAAAGGCATGTCATGGGTATATTTTAAGGTAGGGTCTATTTTAACAACATTACAAATATTTTAGCAGAAGTCAAAATGAAGCCAAAATTATTTGTTTTACATACCTAGATGGTCATTCAAGTAGACCATCAGGATCACTTCTAATACTAACGATTTCCATTAACTTCTCATGCTCAGAGTAAGGTAAGTAGTATCGTACCTTTGATTATTTCTTTCTTGGAATTGTTTTTAGTTGGAGGTTGGAAGGGATGATTTTAAGGATGGAAAATTATTTTAAAATTTAGAAACCTTGGCGAATCTTACTAATCCTTCATATGCCAAATATAAATGATTGGTGATATTTTTGTAAAAATATTCAAATTTCTAAGGATTTTATATAGTTTTTATAAAATTTTGGTGATTTTTAAGGTAAAATAATTTTATCTTATAGAATTTGGGTGAATCATTTTTAAAATAGAGAATCTCATTTTTGGAAAAACCATGGAAAATTGTCCCATGAGGGAAATTTAGCCCCTAAAATCATCCCTGGATGTTTTTACTTGAAGTTTGTAAAGTGGTATATGACTTGACCTGGTTTATAATATTGAAATACATAACCACCTTTCTTTCGTGTTCTTTCATCCTGTGTCATATATTCATCATGTGTCATTCGGAGTCTATTACTCATCACATGAGGGTATTCTTTCCCTCTAAGCATTGTGTTAGCCAATATTCAGTGCCCCATTCATTATCTCTTGGGGAAACCACTATGTATATTTACCCTACAAAAAATAGAGTGCCAAAATGTGAGTCCACTTTGTTATCACATAAACTTGTCAAAGCCTTAGGGGTTTGTGTTTTCTACCTAAGTCTGTATTTTGCGTGTCTCTCCTCCTTTTGAGGACCTGATTGTAAGTTTTTCCCCTTGGCTTGTAGTTTTTCTTATGTCTGCATTCGTTCGTTTAATCGACATTTTTTCTCTAATATCGATCACTTCTCTATTTACCTCTGTCAATGATCATCCTGTTTTCCCGAGCCCTCAATCAGTCATCCAAGTAATTGCTCACAGAAGTCGCAGTCGTAAGCAAAAGTGCAACACTTAGAGCGGTCTGATATGGACTCAAATCAAGCGAGAAAGAAGGATCATCTTTCCATGGCAGAGATCCAAAAGGAAGATCATATCGACGGTCATCGGGCGATCGGGATCATAGAGTTACACGAAGTATAGCGTCAGACAGAGTTCTGAAATTGTGAGGCCAATCCTAGTCGTTGATCTTGGGAAGGACACATTGCATAAGACTAGCATTTCCCTGACCCACAGAATGGAGAAGTCAAAGGGCAGAGTCATGAGGACTCGCGAAACGCAAAGTCACAAAATGATCTGGGTCGTTTATTTTAGAAGGAGACATGGCACAGGATCCGGGGAGAAAGTATTTTCAAGAAGGCTGAGGTGAGAAGTGTCGATGGTACAAGGTCCCGAAATGTTGATATGATATGGGTCATATAATGCAAAGAGACGTGTATCATCCGATCATAGTGATAACGATTTAGCGACTCATAGATTTAAGCATGGAATACAGTGTGAACTTGCGTAACGCAAAATCCCGAAATGCTTGGGAATTAGACCCGCGATCATAGCCCAAGGGAATATGGAAAGTGTGGCCAAAACAAAGGCTGAAGTTGTTCGAGGTGATGATCATGGCCATCAGATTCAAGGAAAATCTGATCGTTGATCCAGATGGGTCATTTCACATTTTCAAGCATCGGGATGTTTGAAATCAAGGGGAGTGAAAACTCCCGAAATGAAAAATCCCAAGATTTCATATGGATAAGCACAAACTCATGGCCCATGGTCATGTGGGGAAAGGGAATAGAACCACGCAAAAGATCCAAGCACCTGTCTTGGTCTCAGTGGAAGATCTGCATGGTTTCAAGATGTCGAGATCAATTGGAAGGAATCATGGGCACATCCTGGAACATTCATGGGTGTCAGGCCTCACCCTGATCCTGATGAAAGTAGTTAATGAAATTAGGGAAGGTTCTTAAAACCTCATTTCACCACATTAATAGAAAGAATGGAATAATTGGTCGTGGAATCAGACTGTCAGTCCAAAGTTCCCCTATCAGCAGACTTTCCGGCAAAGCCCATACTGATCTAAACTCGCATCTGACAGAAGAATACATGCAAAGACTGACAGAAGAAGATGCAGATGCAAATCTTTAATTGTAGTGGCCAGGTCACACTCCTGGTGGTTGCAACTTTTATGAGTATAAATACTCAGTTTTGATATTTTTTAGGGTCGATGGTTGAGCTACGCTCCCGATTTGTAAAGTTTTAATGAAGTCTTTGGTTATGTGGTTATGTATTTCCATTTGAGACTTCTTATTTAATGACATTCATCTCTCTTTCCATCTCTTTTTCTTCTGATACTGAAGACTCAGGCATGGATGATACATTTGAGTTGTTGTGACTGTATTGTAATGTATGTTTGATTACAATATTGTTGTGGCGTTTTCAGTTTCCTAAGGTTTTGGGTTCAAGAGGATCTTGTATTTGAATATTTTCCTCCTTAGGCTGCTAGAAGACTTGATGTCCATAGCAGACCTCTACATTTTATCCTCAAGTTCTTCATCCTACTCACCTTATATACAACTTACTAACTAAATTTAGATCAAGACCTCATCTGTTCTCACATATCAGCCCAATTTTATGAGTTAAAGTGAAATTATCCTAAGTCCGCGTCCAGTATACCCCCTTAAATTTATTTATTGTGACATAAAACTGATGGGTACTGGGCTTACCTTTGACGCAATCCAGAGGTGACTTCTAGTGCTAACATTTTTGGTGTCATTGTTGGGGCACGAATTGAAGACATTTCCCTGTGATAAAATGACAAAGAAGCTCTGATTCTGAAGGTGCATCAGATATCAGTACCATTGAATATTTCAACTTGCACCCGAAGACTCCACTGTGTCGACTCCACTATTTTAGTTGTGGTTGCCTCTATCACACCTGAGCTGACCCAGAGAATTTTTCTCGAGAAGGATTTTAGCAGCTGCTTTCTCAGCTTGAAAGTTCCCTGGGATATTGACAACGTTTAGATCTGGTCTTTGATGGTGAATGAAGACCAGACACATTCTGACTGATTATCTTTTACCATGGCAAATCCATTGTGTAGAATATATTGGTGACTCCATTGAAGGGAGACAAATCAAAAGGCTATGGAGGCTATCCTGGACAAGAGATTTTCCCCCTTCAATTTCTCATCCATCGTTGGTTATCCACATCCAGAGCTGGCTATAAATGAATGGGATGATTATCTTCCGAGATTCAGAGGAAGCAAGCATGACCACCTCGGTGAGCACTTATTTAACTTTCATATATGCATGCTTGAACATGATTTTGTTCACGAGGATGTCTTGTTCAATATGTTCAAATTTTATTTAGAGGAATATGCTTGTGAATGGTGCCAATCTCTCCCTACTGCTAGTAGCCACTCTTTGAAGGATTTTCAAGATGCTTTTAATTCATACTATGAGAATATTTACCTGTCTCATCTTATTTTGGATGATGGTTATAAGACGTTTTCATTCCACATACAGCAGATGACAGAGTCTTCCTCGTATGATGAGTCTGGTGAAGATATGATCGAAAGAGGAAGTGTCGATGAAATTTTTCCTCTTTCTGTTCCCCGAGAAGAAGGCCTTCCATATTTGAGTATTGATAATGTTGATGATTTCATAGTCATAGATGTATCATTTTCTTCCCCTGATGCACCTGTTGTCTCAGTTGTAAAAGAAGAGATAGTTGTGGAAGAGGATTCTTCTCTTTTCCTTCAAGAGATTTCCCATGATGTATTTTCACCCAGGATTGAAGAGAAGAATCAAGAGGTCGCTCTTTTTTCTTTGCAAAATAAAAGAGTTATGTACTTACCCATCTTTTATGAGTACTCAAATGAAGAAGAGAAGACCCCTACCTCACATTTTGTTGACTTGGGGAGTAGCCAGCCTGTGTATCAACAAATAGAAGCAGCAATTACTAATGTTCCTGAAATGGATATTTTTAACAGTCATATTATTGATGAAATTATTGTTTTAGAGGTTGATCATAGCTATGAAGGGCAGCTCATATTTGATGAATGTTCTAGTGATGATGAGAAACAAACTTATCCTATATTTGATCACTATGAAGACAGGGAGGATGATGCAGAGGATGGGCTTGTCATAGAAAATATAACTCGAAGCTTTGACCTGGAGCAACCCTTAGTTGAGGCACATGAAGAGATTATTTATACACAGCCAGAAGTAAATCAACAGTTATCAGCAGATCAGTAGACACCTACTTCAATCCTTCTTTCACTTGTACCCACATTTTACAATAAACCGCCTATAGTGGAAGAAGATATATGCTACCAGTCCCATGTGTTCTATCGCCATTTTCATGACCCTGTAGGGGTGTATGTGGAGTTGTGTTACTCAAATGTTTTTGAGCCTGTAAGATTTATTATGTCAACAACAATTAGAGGGGATAGGTAATGTTTTCAAACTATGGTTATATTCCTCTCGTTTGTTGTTAATCATTGGCATTATAAAGACTCATGTCAACAAGTTGCTTGAGTGGCTTTGGTGGAAGTTTTCCTTCACCTATCCCATTGTAAAATTCAGTTAGCTTAGGTTTTGTACATAAATAAGCTCGTTATAGAGCATGTGTGTTTGTTTTCCTTTTTATAAGTAGAATAGTGTACATGTCAGCCTTCAATGAAATGTTTTGATCTCGACTCCATAACCCAATAGCAAAGGCAGTGGAGTTGCATGTTCTTGGTAGCTCACAGGGAGAATGCCATCCCCTATGGAGCCAAATGTTATCACATAAACTGATGCAGGAGCATCTCAAGCGATCCATCATGAAGTCCAAAGACAGCCGGATGAGCGCCCAGCGCAAATTTTGAAATTTTCTTGAAGTTAATACGCCCACCTTAAATGAGATAATTAAGAAGGAGGGCACTTGTGAAATGTAAACGGGCCTTGAGCAATCTGCTCTTGTCCTTAGTAGGTAGAAGGCATTTATGGTAGTTAATGCAAGTAGATATAATTTGATTCTAGATTAGACAGTTTAGAGCGCAAGAGGGAAACGGGATATAGACACCCTCATTGTATATTGTAGCATTACCATGAAAAGCATGAGATTATGCCAATTGAGAGCATAGAAGAGAAGCAGAGAGATGTAGTGAGAATTCCATGTACATAAGTTCTTAATTAATACAAAAAAGGTTTTGATTCAGACTCATGGTGTTCAAATATTCTCTGTGTATGCATCTTTGAATGTCATGCTCCTGAATGTTTTACACTTTTTGTCATGCAATTGTTTTTATGCTATGTATGAGTGATTTCTTGTTGAATGTTTGAAATTTGAGAGGAAAGGGAAAAGGAATGAGTCTCAATTGTTTCTCTATCTGAGCAAGAGTTCCTGCAAGGGGTGCAATTGAATTTTCCGCAAGGAGTGCATTGACAAAGGGTTCAGAGGTTTGTCTCTGAGAGCTCAAACTAGATAGCTTTTTTTCTCATTCCCTCAGAAGTGCATTCAGGCATAGGATCCATGAAAGGAGTGTGCAGGCTGAGTAAAGACTTATATTTACGAACCTGAGCCAAGTATTGAGGGATTGCTGCTGCAGGTGTGCGCAGAGTTGAAGGATTTCAACACTTGGAAGTGTTGGAAGGTCTGTTGCAAGGAGTGCGAGCAGGAGTTTTCTGAAAGACTCGAAGTCAGGGGAAAGTTAAGAAGGATTTGAACCTTCAAAGGATTCGAAGAAAGGCATGAGGCCAAGTACCTGGAAAATCTGAAGGAAGGCGTAGCGACGTGGGATCCGCAGGAGGACAAGTTTCGCGGAGAGAGATACCTTGTTTAGTTTGTGCAGACGTCCTTGAGAGAGGAAAGAATGAACGGTCAGAATTCTTTGTGGATAATTCGTGAAGTCCAGTGAGCCATCATATCTCACAGAGAAGCAAGGAATTTATGGCGAATACTTTCAAGGGTTCAAGCTCAGGAGAGGCAGAACTGTAGATCCAATCAACAAGGACCATTGGATTTACACGTGGATTTATATATCGGGGTTTTGTAGGTTGAAGTCCTGTAATCTTTGCAACGGAACTCATGAAATCATGAACCGCGAAGTCCCGAAGGGATAAAAGGATTGTGTGGGCCACAGAAGACAGTAGAGTGGACAAGTGGCGCACTCTCGACAAAGAAGTCAATTCAGTTGACTGTTTCGGGGTTTCGGGGAGTGAAGCTCCAATTCCTTGCATTAGGATTCGCAATAGTGTGAAGTATGAAGTCCCGATAGAAGTAAAGGGGCATTGAAAGGTCAACCTTACGGAAGTATCGGCGTTTCGGCAAATCGAGTTTCGGGAGTCGAGGGAACGAGTTGCTCGATATCGCGAGCACCGAAATCACGATAAAGAGAAATCCGAAGTAGGAAGAGAAAGGGTCAGCGTTGAATGCCTTCGGGTTTTGGAGTTTGAGAGATAAGGCGCTAACCACAGGATTCGCGATAGTGCGAAGTTCGACCTCCCGAAGTATAAGGGGGAATTTCTCGAAGTTAGTGTGGGTGCAGATTTCCTAAAAGGGAAATAGAAGAGCATTTGTAGAAATCTCTTCGGGCCAGCATAAAGGAAAATATCCTATTGACCTGGACCTTCCGACCTGTAGGTTGAGGGCTGCGTCATAAACTTTTCAAAGCCTTAGGGGCTTGTGTTTTCTACCTAATTCTGTATTTTTCCCCTCA
This sequence comes from Picea sitchensis, assembly GCA_010110895.2. Classification (NCBI taxonomy): domain Eukaryota; kingdom Viridiplantae; phylum Streptophyta; class Pinopsida; order Pinales; family Pinaceae; genus Picea; species Picea sitchensis. The sequence goes on along the minus strand of SNQJ01S0008418.1, from coordinate 35,725 downwards.
GCTTGTAGTTTTTCTTTTGTTTGCATTCGTATGTTTAATCGACCCATTTTCTTTAAGATTGATCACTTTTCTCTTTACCTCTGTCACCAATCATTCTATTTTCCTGATCCCTCAGTTAGTCCTCCAAGTAATTTTTCATAGAAGCCATAGCCGTAAGCACAAGCACAGCACTTAGAGAAATCTGATATGGACTCAAAACAAGCAAGCAAGCAGGATCATCTTTCCACAGTGGAGATCCGTCAGGTAGATTGGATCAACAGTCATCGAGCAATCGGGATCATAGAGTTACATGAATTATAACATCAGATAGAGTTCTGAAATCGTGAGGCCAATCATATTCGTTGATGCTGGGAAGGACACGTTGTGTAAGACTATCATTTAGCTAACCCGCAGAATGGAGAAGTCAAAGGGCAGAGTCATGAGGACTCACGAAACGTGAAGTCACGAAATGATCTGGGTTGTCTCTTTCATAAGAACACGTGGCGCAGGATCTGCGGAGAAAGTATTTTCGGGAAGGATGAGGTGAGAAGTGTCGATGGTACAAGGTCCCTAAATGTCGATATGATCTGGATCATCAGATGCAAAGAGACGCATGTCACCTGATCTGAGCGATCGCAATTTCGTGACTCGAAGATTTTAGCATGGAATATAGTGTGAACTTGCGAAACGTGAAATCCCGAAATGCCTGGGAATTAGGCCTACAATCACAACCCAGGGGCATATGGAAAGTGCAGCCAAAAGAAATTTAGGCACCTGATTGAGTGACATGTGACTAAATTTGTTCGAGGTGATGATCATGGCTATCAGATTCAAGGAAAATCCGACCGTTGATCCAGATGGGTTGTTTCGCATTTTCGATCATTGGGATGTTTGAAATCAAGGGGAGTGAAAACTCCCGAAATGTGAAATCTCAAGATTTCATATGGATAAGCATGAGGTCACGGCCCACGGTCGCGTGGGGAAAGGGAATGGAGCCGCATAAAATATCGAAGCGCCCGTCTTGGTCTCAGCATAAGATCTGTGTGGTTTCAGGATGTTGATATCAATTGGAAGGAGTCGTGGGCACATCCTGGAACATTCATGGGTGTTAGGCCTCGCCCTGATCCCAATGAAAGTAGTTAATGAAATTGGGGAAGGTGGTTGAAACCTCGTTTCACCAAATAAATAGAAAGCATGGAAGAATTGGCCATGGACATAGACTGTCAGTCCAAAGTTCCCCTGTCAGCGGACTTTCCTGCAAAGCCCATACTAATCTGAACCTACATCTGATAGAAGAATACATGTACAGGCTACCAGAAGAAGATGCAGATGAAAAGATTTGATTGCAGTGGCTAGGTCACACTCCTGGTGGTGGCAACTATTCTGAGTATAAATACTCAGTTTTGATATTTTGTTAGGGTCGATGGTTGAGCTACGCTCCTGATTTGTAAAGTTTTAATGAAGCCTCTGGTTCTGTGGTTATGTATTTTCATTTGAGACGTCTTATTTAATGACAGTCAGCTCTCTTTCCATCTCTTTTTCTTTTGATATTGAATAATTGGGCATGGATGATCCAGTAGATTTGTTGTGACTATATTGTAATGTATGTTTGATTACAATATTGTTGTGGCGTTTTCAGTTTCCTAAGGTTTTGGATTCAAGAGGATGTTTCATTTGAAGCTTTTCCTCCTTAAGTTGCTGGAAGACCTGATGTCCATAGAAGACCTCTACATTTTATCCTCAAGTTATTCATCCTACTCACCCTTTATACAAATTACTGACTGAAGTTAAATCAAGACCTCTTATGTTCTCACATATCAGCCCAGTTTTCTGAGTTAAAGCGATATTATCCTGAGTTTGCATCCATTAGACCCCCTTAAATTTATTCATTGTGACATAAAATTGATGGGTATTGGGCTAACCTTTGACGCAATCCAGAGGTGACTTCTAGTGCTAACACACTTAATGACCAAAGCATAAAACATTAATTATAGTTATTCAAAATTTAATAGAAGGATTCAATGAACTTGATAGTACGAGATCTGAGACATGATCATATTCTATTGAAATAGTTTATTGGTCCTCCTCCAATTTGGATAATTCCATAGTTATAATTTGACCAATGGGGAGTGACAAGTGATCCCATCTATCAACCCAGTCCATCTATTCACAATCATCCCATTCATTACTACTACATGGACCACATAAGCAAGATATTTTTCTCATCCATGCATTTCATGATGTTCTAACTGAATGGAATCCATGAGTGGCCTGGATTGTTTTGCATCCATACCACTGTGATCGATATAAATCGACCACCTCCCAAAAATATTTATGTACATGCCATTTATTATGTGATTGGTCTTCACAAGTTCCTATTCCCTCTCCCATTACTGAAGAACACCATTCAACAATGGATTTTTCATCTTGTATGAGGGAAGTAATAGTGAACTTCATTTCTTGTCTACATAATGCTCTTTTTATGCATGCACCTGCTCCATCATTCTCCCCTTTCCCGTGCTCGGACTAAAAATAGTTACAAATGTGTGGCACCTTTAGTTTTTGGTGCAAAATACACAACCATTGAAATACACGAGAATTTTTTAACTGGTCTACACAACCATCTAACCAAATCCAATGTGATCCATATTTATGTTCTTCTCCTTAAGTTGATTGTACAACAAATGAAAACAATGTTGTATGTATGATAAGTCATGGCACCGATCATCGCTTATGTAGAAGTGATACTCTTTCAATATAGTTATGTTTTGTTCATTACTATCTGGTCCATGCTTGTATGTGATATGTACCATTATACTGACCTGCTCTGAGTGATAATATTGGCTTTGAATCTCATGTTGCAGTTGAAGGGTGTAGTTCTCAAAAAAATCAACCATCGATAACATAGTACCAATAGGAAATTCATCTTTGCATATTCTAAAATGCTCTTCCTTCCATCGAGCCACAGGGACATGTTGAACATAATGTCGTGTCTTTTCAACGAAGTCCTTCATGAAGTCACAAACTTGTACTTGGGAAGTAACCAATTGTATTTTTTTTCTTTCATGTCCTCCATCAATGTCATATCTCACCTTTTTAAATCTTTTCGAGTAAACCTCCTTCCTTCCCAATTCATACTCATCGCTTACATGGATGCACTTTCTTAGTAATGTCATTCTACAACACTCGGGGCATGTCCCATCTAAGCGTGATTTTTGATCAAATGTAAAACCCTCTAGCCTTACACAAGATGTTGTGAATAAAATCTATAGATGATGTCGACGAAAATATAACTGGGCATTCATGCAAAATGGTGTTATGCAAAACACAAAAAATATGTGTGTGTGTGTGTGTGTCATAATAATAACCATACTCAATGTGATATCCACAACAACACATGTTACGAATTGTGTTTATTCAAACATACCAAGGCTTACATTTATGGAAATATATTTGGCCTAAGTTAAGTGCACTATGTATTGTTATGAACCTCTCATACAATTATGTCTGTGTAATTTCAATAAAGTGTTTAATGTGGGATTCATAGTCCCTGGATCCCCTTCTCAATTTTAGTACATTTTTTTTGTTGGAAGAAGGCCTTGTGTTCTCATGCTAGAAATCTTGAACTAGTCCCTTAACCACTCCAATTAACTTCATGTCAAAACGAGGTAGCCTTCCAGTGAAGGCCCACAAATCTATTGGGGTGCCTGTGTATAGGCTATCTCATCTACGAGAATACTTTCTAAGGTTTTTGACATTGCATTTCAAGAGGTGAGAGGTTTTTTGTATCAAATGATGTTGTCTTGTAATATTGATAACAATTGACTAGGACAAGACATGTCGAGATGCATTTCGGTCTTTAAAATGAGTCTTCCTACCAATTATTTGAAAAAAATATACAAGGTTTCTAACAATATGATGACTTGCTTCTACACTTTTGATTGTTTTAATGCCTAAAATTCTCCTAACAACAGTGAAAATTCTAGATTTTAATAAAGATAAAAATAAATGGCATTTAGTAGCATCAGATTTTGGTTCAAAATATTCTTGAATGATTTTATAAGAGTGATAACAAATAGTACGGTTATGTAACTTACCTTCAAGTGATGCTAGACCACTTTTATCTCCCTGAATGCGTTTAGGATTTCTTCATCATGTAGTTCTCAATCTAGGTAGGGACAAAGAACCCCCATTCTAACATTCTTGACCTCCTTGTCATGGAGTTAACAATGTTGCAGTACTTTCCCCTTCAATCACTGATGGATCAACTGTGGGAGGAGATTGGACATGGGATTGTCTAGTTTATGGAACATTTGACTATCCAACAACAGATTGCACCACAAGACCTTCTTCACCACAATGTTGTACACTAGTTTCTTCTCTAATTCCATCCATTGTATAATCATCTCCAAGCAAATCCTCCATCATCTAGTCATCCACAAAAAAATTTCTTGATGAGATATTGTTTAGATTTCTCTATAATGAAATCTTGTGTTTTGCTTTTGGTGATGGAGGAGAAACAATAGCGGCATCTATTCCACTAGAAATTGGTTTTCCCTCTTTTGAAGCCTGCACTTTGAGATACATAACTTTTCTTTTTCTCTTTCTTCTTCTACCTTTTAGATTGGTTGTTTTTTTCTCGAGGAATTTATTTCTGAAATCCGGTGGTTCCCCATGTTTAAAGATAAAAATTGGCTTCCAAACACCCACTACAAATTTTTCTTTGTATTATGTAATAAGGCACAACCAAGTGGAGAAAAAAAAAAATTATTACAAAAGAAGACATATCTAATAATTACAATTACAATTGCACTGGGACAATTTTTTCTTCCAATTCCAAGAAGATACAAACAAAAATTCCAATTGCACTTCGACAAATTTGTCTTCCAATTCCAAGTAGACACAAGAAGATACAAACAAAAATTCCAATTGCGCTTGGACAAATTTGTCTTCCAATTCCAAGAAGATACAAACAACAATTCCAATTACACTAGGACAAATTTGTCTTCTAACTCCAAGAAGACACAAGTAGATACAAACAACAATTCCAATTTCACTTGACAAAGTTGTCTTCCAAATTTTCCTACAATGGTCTGGAAATAACACAAAAGTCTCTATGAAGAAACAAGAACACTAAAATAAGTAAAACCTGTCTATGTTGGATCTTTTTGTCTGAAGTTGTCATGGATTTTTTTCATCCATGAGATAGATGAGGTGGGGTGTTCTTGGCACCAAAACTTTCCTAGAAGGAAATTTCACACATTCTTAGAACACGTGCACACTAAAGCGTGTGTGCATTCTAGGAATGTGTGCATGTTCCTGTTGAGCATAAACGACCAACAACTACAACTCAGTCAAGTCATAGGAGCACATGCATGCTCTTAATGCAAAGAATATAGAATTTAATATACACCAAACATATTTATGAATAAATATGTATAGGGGTATGGGGACAACTAAGGCCTAATGGTATAGGATTGAAAGTGTTTTCAAGGATAGAGCAATGGTTAGAGCACTAAGATGTGGGTGATGTGGTTGCAAGGGTTGTACATAAGGTATATGCATAGTGCACTCAGGGATCGAGTGAAGAGAGGGTTAAGTATTGAGTATAATTTATTCCTAGGCTTATATGGAGATATGGGAGTCTATTTCATGGTCTATGTCAAGATCTAGGTCAACATCTAAATCTAGATCTAGCTCTATGTGGTGGTCTATGTCATTGTATACATCAAGCTCCGGGTCATCGTCTAAATCTATCTCTAGCTCTATGTCGTGGTCTAGGTCATGATCTAGGTGTATGTCATGATCTACTTCATGGTCATCGTATAGGTATAGATCATTCTCTAGGTCTTTCCATGTCTAGGTCTTGCTATGTCTAGGTTTAGGTATAATTATTGACATGTCTAGGTCAAGGCCATTTCTTTCCTTGTGATGTAGGGAGGAGTGATACAGATAGAGGAAGAAAGAGAGTGTGAGAGGCGAAGAGGGGAAGAAAAAGAGAGTGAGGGACAGGGAGAGGGAGAGTGAGGGACAGGGAGAGGGAGGGTAGAGAGTCAGAGAGTCAGAGTATGGGGGTAGAGAGTGAGAGAGTGAGAGTATGGGGGGTCTATGTCATGGTCTATTTCAAGATATAGGTCATCATCTAACTCTAGATCTAGCTTTATGTCATGGTCTAGGTCATGGTCTACTTCAAGATCTAGATCATCGTATAAATATAGCTCTAGCACTATGTCATGGTATAGGTCATGGTCTAGGTATATGTCATGGTCTACATCATGGTCATCGTATAGGTCTAGGTCATGCTCTAGGTCTTGTCATGTCTAGGTATTGTTATTTCTAGGTTTAGGTTTAGGTATTGACATGTCTAGGTCAAGTCCATTTCTTTCCTTGTGATATATGGAGGGGAGTTGTAGAGAGAGGAAGAAAGAGAGTGTGAGAGGGGGAGATCAGAAGAAAAAGAGAGTGAGGGATAGGGAGACAAAGAGGGGGGGTAGAGAGTGAG